>JARHVA010005775.1:0-52500 GCA_037957365.1 Torreya grandis | reverse complement strand
CCCTCATTTTCCCAAGAGTGGAAGATGATGAAGGAAACTATTCAGCAGTTGACCCTTAGATTTAGGCAATAAGATATTGATATGTAGACTTCTGAACATCCCCATTAGACATGAGAATTATATAAATACACTTCTTGGTGCAATTTGAAATTCCAAAATTTGATAAATATAAGGGAAGAGGGGACCCACATGGCCATGTTCACTATTTCTATGTAGCATGCCATGTGGTCACATACAATAATGCTTATCTATTATGAATCTTTCCTAAAAGTCTTAGAGGACCTACTCTTGAATGGTTAATGCATTTGCCAAAGGGTTCCATCACCAATTTTGAAGAGATAATAGAAACAATTGTGAGACATCTATCATTCAATATAAAACATGATATATTTATAATTGATCTCTATAACACTAAACAAAAGAATGGGGAGAGTCTAGCATCATTTTTACAATGATGGAGGAGCCAAACCAACTGCTTATATTATATGATCCCCAAAAAAGAGTTGGCTAAGATATCCATCGATAATATAAATGTTGAATTAAAATATCATCTAGAATTATAGTGTGCTAAATCCTTTGATTACATTATAGAGAATGGTATTTAGATTTAAAAACACTTATTCAAAGGGGAACACTCAAATTCTATACCTAAAATGAGCATAGTCAAAGTCAAGATAATACTTTTTTGGGTAAGCCAAAAGTATTCAATAATAAAATGATGTAGTATGGGATGGTGTTACTGACTCAAATCATATACAAACAGTGCATAAATCCTACCCACTACCAAATGTAAAATATATCCAATATTATTATACCAAGATGGAAACCAAATCTTAGAATAGGGAAAAGGAATATTACTAGTCTTGATGTACCTATCAAAATGGTCCCAAAATAATTAATTTTTACTGATATGATCACTCTACCAAGATTCTACCCTTGGATGATAATAATCCATGCCTTAACTAGTACCATGAAGATGATTTTTGCTAATACCATTGAGTCAAAGGGCATGGTACTATGAAACGTATGAAATTAAGACATTTCATTTAATAATTAATATAAAAATGAGAGATATAAGTTGAAGGGGAGAGTCAAATGAGTTGATCTAATAATCAACAATTGAGTATATATCAGGAACCTTTACCTAAGAATATCCAAAAGTAGAAGAAACCATTGAGGGATTAGGTCTAAGCTTCCACTTCCAAAAAAATTGATTATCATTCCATTCCATATAATTACATTAACACCATAAAAGTCAAAGGCCCCCAATATCCTACAATTCTATTATCCCCCATCTTCAAAATCAATAGGGCCATTACTAATTGTATACTCACTACAGGATGCATCAAAATAATATTTCTTGGATCACCTCTAAAGGATCCAACTACCTCCTCATCTCCAAAATTTACCATACCTAGGAAGTATTTAGATTCTTTCAATAATCCATATGATATTTTTTAGTATCTTGAGAAGACCCCAACTCAAATCTTTCTTATGGATATTCTTGAAACTTAATTTGTACATCAGATGATACTAAATGAAGTATTATATTAATTAATAGTTCCTAAGGATATTGACACAAGTCAATTTCAATCCTTGGTTGCTCATTTATCTCCATAATAGTCAATAGATTTTAGTGCCTAAGACATGCCACCAATAGGTCTTGCTGACTCTTTAAGTTACCCTTGGGTCAGTACAAGGCCACCCAAGGCTTATAGAGAAAGGATACACCTATAAGGTCACAAACATTTCAAGTAGAGAGTGAATAAATTATTCTCATCTACACCTAAACCCAAGGTAGAAGTGAAGATATACATAATAAATTTGTAATGGCTCACATGTACATAAAGCTTTAAATATGCACTTATGCACATGATTTTATGGCACACAAGTCAAAAGGAACATGTGCTCAAGATACAAGACTCCCAGGTTATAAGTGCTTGAGCAAAGATTTCAATGTAAGAAGCAATTATTAATCACACTGGAGTGCCTTAGATCTTTGATTTTCATGTGCACACTCATCTAAAGGCTCCCTTCCATCATTAACATGAGGTAGTTTAATGCTTGCTCAAATAGAAAGGGGTTCTTAGTTTCCCAAGAGAAGAACCAATCTTCCACATGTCATGTCTACATTGCTCCTTCCTAAAAATCTAAGAGAATCCTCTAAGAGCCTACTAAGGTGATTTGTGTCCCTATAGTTCCACATCTGAGACCAACCTGAATTCAACATGTGTTGAGTGGTTATTATATATAAATGAAGTAGTTGGAGGTAGTTAAGAGGAGATCAAGGCATTGTTAAAACATTAAATGTAGAAGTGGCTATTTAACTTTGAAATTTGAATTCATGGCACCCTTTGACCTTGTTAGAGAAATATTTCATTCCCCTATACATGTGTATCAATAATTGATTCTATCACCAAATTTATATCCAATTATTATATCGACTTCAAGAGGTATGACCAAAGCATTATAAAGGATAAAATGCAATATCTACCATCCCCAAGTGGCACATTAATTATAAAACTAGCTTAATCTACTATAAAATCTTTGTTCTTTCACTAAAAAATGGTTGACATATCTTAGCAACCTTACTCTACTAAAATTACACTTCATGAGCACTTTTATTGTCCAAGTCTTGTATATTAATGATAATTAATTTCACCTCATTCTATTTTTTTGATGATCTATGTTCTATTTTGTGTTTATTTATCTCTATTTGTGACTAATGTTCTCTTCTCTCATTGCCATTCATTCCCAACACCTCCTAATTAAACTCAAAACTCACGTACAGGTTGTATACTATGCACACCAGGGTCTACATAGGCTTTGTCTATGGATACCTTCATCCCTCTTAATGATGTGTTGTATTCCTATGACTCTATATGAAGTTGTTATGAATTTTAAGTATCTTTGACAAAGTTTACGTGGAAACATATTATTCTTATGAATTTATAGTGTGTTTATAATAGTAGGAGTGCTCACTCTATTATGGGTGCATCACCTTTTACTTTCATCATCTCTTAGCTTCTCCCTCCCTTTTCCTCTCAAATATCCTAGGTTTATATTAGTGGTTTTTTTAACCTTTTTCTCTTTAAGCCTGCATGTTCATCTAAAACTAGGTGCATCTAGAATATAAGGAATCCAACCTACTCTAGAGGCTCATGTTAAGAAGCATAAAGGTCTGACGCCTTAGGGATATCTTCATCATTGTGATGAAATATCCAATGCTTGTGCACATAGATGAGTGATAATAATTTTATGCTTGATTCTTTAAATTATTTTGTCTCACATAAGGCCTTCATCTTTAGTACCCCATCACCAAACTTCCCTATATCATGGAGCATCCACGAGTGCAAATTTAGAATGACAATAGTTTTTAACACTCCTGGTGGGACCATTTCAAGAAAATCTAAGGAATTAGTGTTATATTTAGCTAATAAGTGTATTGGACACTCAGTGAGAGCACATGGTGACTCTAAACATCTATAGTCCATAAAGATTAACCCTTTTCTTCCATGCCAAGAAGAACAAGATCATCTATAAGAGGCATCAATTTCCATTTCAGCGAGCTTCTAACACCCTCAATAATAAGTAGAGTTAGAATATCCTTGTCCCCTTTTGAAAGATGTGGTACTATTAAGTCACCCCCAAAGTGTAGTTTACTCCTTTATTTGTAAGGTTTTTAAAAAGAAGTTAAGGTCTATTCTCCATTCCATTCATAATGCTACTAAGGAGTCAGGTGTTTATGCCTTTTAATGGAGGTAGTCCATTAGTCCTAGTACAATATGAAAAAATTCTAGTGTCCACTCTGAAAATATTATCCTATTTCATGGGTAAGAATTCAACTTCCCTTACAGAGCATATAAAAGACATTGAAAACATCTACTTAGTGTACCATTTCACCCAAAATAACATCATAATTAGGTTACTAGCTTCTTCCTTTAAGGGAAAAGATCTTAAATGGTACTAGGGATTGGAACAAACTCAATTAATAACTGTGATAAGCTCAGTGAAAAATTATGTATGTAATTTAAATATCAAATAAATCATTTGTCCTTGATTGTAAAGCTCACAACTATAAAGTGAGCATTGTATGAAATAATGGTCAACTTCAACTTTAAATTCCAAAGAGTCTGAGATAGAATCCCACCCTTATTTAGGCCTTCTCCAAACACTACATTCTTGTATTTCCTAAAATATCTTAATAGTGATATAGTGGTGATTATTTAGTCCATGGGAGGCATAACCCTCCCTAATGCCTATGAAGTACCAGTGCACACAAAAAAATATTTGATTCTAGGCAAGATTATGCCTAAATCCTTCATGCCTATATTCATATAACATCTCCTTAATCAAATACATATGAAACCTATGATAGTGACTATCCCTAATAAAGTGAGCCCAAATAATTCACCTACCATCTCTTTTAATGAATTACATGAAGTGAAGACTCTATTGTAATGTTTTTGGAATGAACTAGTTTCCCTCAAAAGGTAACAAGTGTAGTATCCTATACATCATCAAATTTTCACTCAAAAATACCAATTAAATATATCTCCCCACTAAGATGGTATATAACCCCAAGATCATCTCACCTACAATAGAGTACCTTATATGCAAAAGATTGACATTGTTAGCACATTTAAATCCCTTATTCTATTACATAACAATCTAGCATAAGATTCCAAATGGTGTTTCCATGCAATCAGCTACATAATCAAGATAAATATGTGAACAAGATATTGAAATAATTTCTCATGATGCAAATCATGCCTTAGTTTCAATATCAAATAAGTAGCATAGCCTTGCAAGAGGAAAGGAAACAAGCACCAGTTCAGTAGTAGGAAGGGTCTAATTTTATTTATTGGCAAGAAGAGGACTTTATCTATGTGAATAAAAATATCATGATTGGTATAAGAAACACTCTAGTCACTTTGAAAATATAATAAAAAGGAGAGCTATAAAATAAGCTACACTAGCCTCAATGCCTTTACCTTCAATGCCCCAAGTCAATCTTGCAATTATACAAGCCAATGCACCTACACAACCTTTGTACCTAGAAAAGATAGTGCAAAAGGTGGGACCATCTCAAGTTAGTATGCCAACACCAAGAGAGGCTATTATTACAGAGAAACAACCAAAGGGATCTTAGGTTCCACTCAATATATTAGAATAGATGAAAAAGATGATATTCATGTCACAATGTGGGATGCACTCACTATTCCATCTCAATCGAATTTGCCACAAGATGTGCTAAAGTATTGTTAGGAGTGTCAATCCCCCCAAATTTCACTCATTACCTATAATAGTACATGTCATCCAAAAGTACAAGTACAAGTACAAAATACTAATAAGATTCCTCTATTCTATATCTCGATAATCATTAGTTAGCATCTAGTACATAATTGCATGGTTGACTCTGGTGCAAGTAACTCATCAATTCTAAAGAAGATCATGGATATAATTGAAGTTATGTATGCCCATATTTTAAAAGGAGTATTCCAAATCAATGGTATAATACTCAAATTTTTAGGTATAACCAAAGATTTGAATCTCACACTACATGCATGCCATAGTCTTTCCATTTCACAAGATATTACAATCATTGACTTGCCTCCCCACTTTGTCATTTTACACTATTGAGACTTCACAACAAAGATGAGAATGTATTTATCTTCAAATTGGTCATATATTCTATTGATAAATAGATACAAGACAAAGGTGACTATTAGGGTAGAACTTATCTTTAAATTCCATGTCAAACCATACTCTCCTATCCCATTTGAGAAAAATTGTGAACTATTTGATCAAGAAGAAAATTCAATTCTCCATGAGGCTAAAACACAATTAGAGGAAACCTTAGATAATATGATGGATTAATAGGCATGTAAAATCTTTAAGTGGGACCCATATCATAATGTAGAGATGGGGTTAGACACATTTTTCATCATGAAAGGGAATTCTACATTGCTTGATCTCATGAAGGTGAATGAGGACCCTAAAGGTATGTGATAATTATAATTTGATGTCTCCCAAAGTATTAATGGTACAAGAGCTAGTGTCATGTTGATGTCACCCAAAAATAAAATACTTCCATGCCTTTAGACTATAGTTCACTTGCATAAATAATGTTGCTAAATATGAGGCACAAAACCAATGCCTTCAACTTACATAGAAGAAAGGAATCAAAGCACTAAAAGTGTTAGGTGATATTGATATGGTTATAAACCAAGTTAGATCATGGAGATTGACTAAGAATGGATTAATGAAATCCTATAAACATAGATTATGGGATCTAATATAAGGATTTGATTCATTGAACATCATTTCTTTACCAAGGTCATAGAATGCAGATGTAGATAGGCTTAAGACTATAAGTCCATAGTATGACATTGCACACAAAATAATGAAAGAGTCAAAATAACTCATAAATATTGTGGTCAGGCTAACAATTCTTGACAATGTAGAGAATTGGTAAATCATTAACTTCTTACAAGATGAGGTGGAGTTTTTGGCCATGAACCAAGCACAAATGTGAGCCTAATATGAAGATAAAATTATTTAATTAAAAGGAAATAGGTTTCTAGGAGAGCTACTCACTGTAAAAATCATCTTTGATTTTGATGACCAATTCAAAGGAGAGAGGTGTAACAAGATAGCCAAGGAAGATATGTCAGTGATTGTGATCATTTTAGAAGGAAAATATTATTAAATTTGGTAAGGTTTTCTCCATGCCAAAGATTGAAATATTTATTTAACTTAGTAAGAGATATGAAAATATCTTCATATGGAGTTACAAGGATCTAAGAGGCTTTGACCTAGGCTTAACATAACATACAATTGAGCTATATCAGAGTCTAAAATTCATGCCAAAAGCATAGGCCCATTAATCTAAATTTGGATCCATTAATACGTAAGGATCTATCCAAGCTCATTGAGTCTAGAATATTACTTCCAATCAAATAATTTCTCATGGGTCACTAATTTAGTCCTAGTGTATAATAAAACTGGGGAGATTCACCTCTATGTGGACTTTAAGGATTTGAATAAATCTTCCCTTAAATACCATTATCCTCTCCATCCCATGGAACAAATATTGAAAATGCTCATAGGTATAGAGATATTATCATTATTAGATGGTTATTCAAGCTATAACTAAATTTAGGTGAAATATTATGACCAATATAAAACCATGTTCATCACTAAATGGGGAGTCTTTACATACCAATGCATGCCATTTGATTTGAAAAATATAGGCATAACCTTCAAGAGAGCTATGCATATATCATTTAAATATTTAATCAATAAGATCATCTTTGTTTACCTTAGTGACATAACCATTTTCTCTAAGTGCGCAGAGGATCACTTGGGTCTTCTACAATAAGTATTCTATAAGTGTCGTTAGTTTAAAATATCTTTGAACCCTAACAAATGTATCTTCATAGTTCATAAAGGCACCCTCCTTGGGCACATTATTTCTAAAGAAGGGATTGAAATTTATTTAGAGTGAGTCAAAGATATCTCATATCTTCCCCTTCCAAGTAACAAGAAGAGTCTCTAAAGTTTCTAGGGGAGATCAACTTTGTGAGAAGGTTTGTGCCTAGTTTTATTATCTTGGTCAAGCCCATTATCATGATGTTAAAGACTAATGTTGCATTTAGATGGATGCACGAGAGAAAGGAAAGTTTTGAGAACATCAATCACACCATCATATAAGATCCCACCTTGATCAACCTAGACTATAGTAAGGATTTTATCATGTATGCATTTAATGGATTTGAAGGCATCTTGGGCATCTTGACACAATAAAACAAAGAAAAACTAGAGAAACAAATTACTTTCTTCAACCAAGCACTGAAGGATTATGATTTAAGGTATAGTTTTATAGAGAAGAATACACTTTAAATTGTGAAATCACTAAATAAATTTGTGTATATGCTCTCTAACAACAAGATCCAACTCATGGTCATGCACGTAAGTATCAAAGATTCTTGTTCAGTAAGGACATTAGTGAGAAAAGAGTTGGTTTGATCATGAAGGTGATGGAATATGATGTGGATGTTTAGCTAATAAAGTTGATGTAATATAAGGGACATTATGAGTAGTTGGAAAAAGTAATGAGACCAGAGCATAACATAGTATTAGTTTTGTATGAGGAAGGGTGCATAAATAAAGATGATGCAATTTACTGGGTGAAATATATAAGGGATTTACTTCAACATAATGTATATCTTTGTGGCCTTGAAAAATCTAAGTGAAATAATTTTAGGCTGTAGTTTATTCTCTATGTGATTGTACAAGATGCACTCTTTTGTAAGGATCTTAATGTAGTCCTCTTAAGATGTATAGAAGTAGAGAAAACAAGCATAATTCTTTAAGAATTCCATGATGGCCTTGCAAGAGGCCATTAATCACCTAAGACCACTGTTATGAAGATCATGTAGGATAGATATTACTATCCAAAACTATTCAAACATGTGCACATGTATGTGAAAAATTGAAAAAAATGCACCTTCTTCACAAGCAAAAAAATATTGTAGCCTTACCACTACACCAAATTCAAGCTGACTAACCATTTACATAGTGGGGCTTATATTTCATGAGCATAATTAACTTGCCATCAAGTGATGGTCACAAATGGATTTTCATAGCAAATGACTATTTCATGAGATGGATATTAGTATTCTCACTCAAGGAGGATAATGAGACATCTACACTAAACTTCTACAAAGGAATTTTAATGAGATTCAATGTTCCAACCACTACTATCTCTGACAATGTGATGGTTTTTCTTGGAACCAAGATTAGTGAGTGGGCCACCAAGCACAACATCTACTTGAGTGCCTCATCAAACTACTACCCTAAAGAAAATGGCCTATTCGATTCCATGAGTAAGAAATTGAATTTCATCATAAAAATTACTCTAGAGGATAATGAGTGAGCTTGGCACATTAAGCTTAGAACTAATTTTTATCCTGATTAAATCACATCCAAGAAAGTGCTAGGAAATTCAACTTTCATGCTAGTTTATGAAAGGGAGTCCACATTATCAACATCCCTTTAGATGCCTTAATTAAAAATCATGAATTAGTTGGAGGTGTTTTAAAGTAATCCCCTTGAAGTAATATTATCCTAGTTAATGGAGCTCGAAGAAACTAGAGCACAAGCTACACATACCATGGAACTCCAATAGGCACAAACCAAGAAGGGTTTTGAAAAGAAATCTAGTGATATAAGTTTTTGAGAGGGATACTTAGTAATCAAGTGGGATGTAAACAAATAAAAGGATAAAAGTCACACTAAGTTCAATGTAATATGGAGTGGCCCATATACCATAACTAGTTGCAATCCATCTAATGCCTTCCAATTTTCTAGATTGAGTGGAGAAGAGATAACTATCCTAATCAATTAGATTCATATTAAGCACTATATCCATTGACTCTTATATATATATGTAAATGAGTAGAGTAGATGATTTTCATTTCCATAAAGTAGCTTGCACACTTTATTTTAGAGTAGTTTTAATTCCTCTAAGTGTTTATGCATAGTGTATTTTTAGCTTAGGTATTTTCTTCTAAGCACCTTTGACATAATTCTTGTTTTTTCAGGTTAATCTTAATTATTTATAGAGATAAAAGTTATAAAGACTCCAAGCCCAATGGATCATTCAAAGGCTACATGATTTCCACTTAGGAGGCAAGTGGACTAAAAAAGTCACTAGAAGTGTTGACTCTTTAAGTCACCCCTAGGTTGGTACAAGGCTACCCAAGGATTGCATAGAAAGGATGCACTTGCAAGGTCTTAGGAATTTCAAGTAGAGAGTGCACAAATTGTTCCATTATATTCTCCAACTGAAGGTAGAAGCATAAATATATGTAGTAAATTTGTAATGACTCATGCCTACATAAATATTTCAATATGTGCTTGCACATACAATTTTATGGAGTACAGGTCAAAAAGAGCATGATTTTAGGATGAAATACACCTATGTTATAAGTGGTTGAGTAAGTATTTGGGCATAATAATCATCTATTTATTTCATGGGAGCCCCTTGAATCTTTGGTATTTTCATGCACCTTCTTCTAAAGGCACCCCCTTCTATTATTTTCATGAGGCAACTCGGTGTTTGCTCAAACACAAAGAGGTTCTCAATTTCTTAAGAGAAGAATTAGAATTCCACATGTCACATCCATGATAACCCTAAATAAAATTACAAGATAATCCTTTGAGAGATCACTAAGGTGACATGTGTCCCTATAGCACCACATTCAAGACCAACCAAAAGTTACCACATGTTAGGTGGCTATCAGATATAAAAAAAGTAGTTGGAGGTAGTTGAGAGGAGATCAAGGAATTGTTAAAAAATTAAATGAAAAAGTGGCTATCAAAATTTGGGATTTGAATTGAGAGCACCCTTTAACCTTGTTAGATATTTCTTCTATTCCCATATGCATGTGTATCAAAAATAAATCCTGCTGCCAACTCAGATCCAATCACTAGATAGACTTCAAGAGGAATGGACACAGTACCACAAAGGATTAAATGTTAAATTTTCTTCCCCTAAGTGTCACATTAATTTTAAAATCATATTAATCTACTATAAAATCTTGTTTCTTTAATTAAAGAATGGTTGACACATTTTAGCAATCTTATGTTGTTGAAATTTCCCTTTATGAGCACTTTTATTGGCTAAGTCTTGTAGATTAATGATAATTAAGTTTGCCTCTTTATACTATTATAATGATCTATGTGTTATTTTTTGTTTGTTGATATTTATCTATGAGTTATTTTCTCTCTAAGAGCACTAGCTCTCTTCTAGGTGCATCACCTTTTACGTTTAGCATCTCTTACCTTCTCCCTCCCTTATCTTCTCGAATATCCTAGGTTTAAATTAGTAGTAGTTTACATTCCTAATCTTTAGGTCTACATGATAATATTAAAATAGGTTATTTCATAATATAATGAATCCATCCTACTCTAGAGTCTCATCCCAAAGAGTGTAGGGGTATCATGCCTTAGGGATGTTCACATCATTATGATGAGACAATCAATGCTCATGCACATAGCTAAGAGATAATAATTACATGACTAATGCATTAGACTCCTATGCCACATGTAATTTCTTTTCATTGATCATCCCACCACCAAGATTTCCCATGTTTTGGATCATCCATAGGTGAACATTTTGAATGATAAGAAACCCTTACCACAATTATCCTCTATTCATTGAAATATCCATCACTAACCACAAAATCTCATGGGTTCTTATAGATAGAAGATATGCCCTAAATTATTATAATATCAACTTTCTTAAGAAATTGGGGTATTTGTAATATTCACTATGGCCCACTCTAATAATGATTAAGCCATATGATTCTAATGAAAGCTCATCTACTAGAACATGTTATCTTCTTATAGTTGTGAGGCTCGTAGTCTTGTTGACTAGATTTGATCTTATAGGTCAAATTGGGAAACTTATATGTAAAAATATAATTTTTATATGTTTTAGGGGTATATTATTATGTCATATTGTGTATTATGTTTTTTTATGTCATTTAATGTTATTTTTGCCTTGATCATGATCTCATTAGTTAATATGTCATTTTGAGTCATTTAATAGGCATTTATGGGTCATAAATATAAATGGAATAGTCTTCAAGGTTCCCAAGTTTCCTATTTAACTCTCAAAAATCTAATAATTTATATTTCATATCAATAATGTTAGTCCCATTTGAAACTTGTAGGTTATCTAATTGAAGATCAAGAAATCAATTGAAAAAAGAGGAGTTTGGTACTTCTACAACCCATGAGAGAGTTTGGCACATGGGAGAAGGTAATAGAATGTATCTTAATCTTCCTAAAACTAAATTTAATTTTTTAAATGATTTTTAAGTTCCAAATTTGAGCTAAAACTATTCTCTTCCTTCTTTACCTTTTTAGACACACAAAAGTGGTCAGTAGGTTTGTGGTCAGTACAACTAGTTGGAGATGTTCCAAGTTAGACACATTGGGGAGATGGTATTATACTTAGAGATATTAACTTCCATAATAATAGTATAATTATTGGTTAACCATTGTTTATAAACCATCTCTAATAAGTTGACTATGTTTTTTTGCTCACTATTTATTGCACCCTATAGGTTTTGATTCAATTTGTACAAGTATATACAATCCAATTGGTGATGTTCACTATGGAGGATGTTATAAATATTATAAAATTATATTCATTATTTTTTAGGATTCATCATTTTTTGGTTAGCAAATCAACTCAGGTTAGTAGATCAGTCTCATTTGGGATGACAAGTAGTTTTCCACCATTTTTAGGATCTTCATTCTTTGATGGTGACTTCATTAGGTTTTTATAGTTTAATCCTCATTTTTATAATGATATCTTTTCCCCATTCACCTTTTAGTCTCATTATCCAAGCAATGTTTCATGGGTGTAGTCAATGTATTATGCTTATACAGGTAGATCCTTGAATATACAAGTATCTCAAAAGGATGCCGTGATAGCAACAAGCTTTGATAGGTGTTTAAAACATTTTGGAGTGGGAATAGTTTCTTTTGTCACTTGGTGAAGGTTTAGAATGAATCTCAAGAATATGTCTCTTTTACACTACCTATATTACTATTCACTACCTAAATGCATAGTCCCCTACCATTAAAATGCACCTACAAGTGCCCTCATAGAAGATCTCATGTTAAAAATGAGTGTCCAAGTTTATCAATGTTTTTATGGTGAGAATAGTATATTTGATAATATTTAAAGGAGCCCAAACATCATTTAAACTCATAAATCACACATCTTGCTTAAAGTTTCCTCACTACATGTATATGAAATATGCACCTAATGGTGGCATTGGTAAAGATTTAGAGGTACTTATACAAAGAATATGAAATAAATTGAAAACATTATTGATGACATAGAATTATAGTATACCTTATTTTAGGTGTGATATTTACAAAATAAGAAGTAATAACCATTCAAACATCCACTACTTATACATGACCATAACCACCTATAGGTGGCTTAACAAAGAGTCAGAGGTGTCATGAGGAGTGTTAGATCATGGGGTGAAACTCTTATTGAAGTCATAACATGTTATGTAGATCATAAAAACCTATTTAAAGTTTCAAATGTGTAAAATAATGTGTAAACCATCTTGGAATAAGCAAGGATTGAGTTTAGGGAGACTTTCCCCAAAAAGTGAAAATAAAGGTCTGGGCCATTTAGTGAATATCATTAGACAAGGTTTATAAGACTCTTGGTGCATATAAGTTGTATTGTAATATATACATAGGAAAAAGACTCTAAAATTTTTTATGGGCAGATGATAAATGGATATTGGTTTTTTTTAGTCCCAAATTTGTGCTTCTATGCACTAAACATAGGTAGTGATCACCTACAATTTTTAGTCCCAAAGAGACCTCTTCATCCAAAAGTTGAAAAACTAGACTAGATAACTATGATAGAATGATTAAAAATAGTGAAAGTTACATTTATGATCTAAAGTATCAAATAAAGAGGATGCTATACTATCTCTTGTTTCCCATACACACCTACAAGTGTCCCCCTAAAAATGTGCACCTATAGCTGATTATGAGTTTTTCTGTGATCCATGAGAAGGACTTACGAATGGAAACATCAACATTGGTCTATGGAAGGTGATTATAATTAGATCAGAGGGTCCAAAAGTGTTGTTTATCTTTTTCAAAAATAATCTTCACCTACAAGATGTCGCTCTCCCCAACATAGTAGACTATGTTTGACTATGACAATAATGAGCTAATTTGATGGTGTAAGCATTCGTATAACATGAATAAGAGGAAAATTGATCCAAATAATTTCTTATTAGTCTTGAAACCTTTCAATGAGTTTCTTAATCACCATGTTTAAGGTTCAACTATTCAATATCATCTACAAGGGTCATTTTCACATAATAACACAGTCTGTAGTACAAGATAATCAATTGGAAAATTATCAAATGAGAAGCGTTGGAGGGGTCTAATATGATAAATGTGTTTATAGGAACTAAAAAATTATGGAAAACATTTCAATAAGATCTTGATAGTGAAAATTAAGAGAGAGAGGGCTATAATATTACAATACATAGTCCATATAGTGAAACCTTGCACAAAGTCCCTCTTCTAGTAGTCTATCTCAGTTTTTAATGTTTTTGGCAAGTCTAATCATATGACCAAGGGCTTAAATTTTGTGGAGAAGGTATTTAAAAATTATATAATCTATTAATTATTAATTATCCTAATAAAATATGGGAAGTGACCTATGTTTTATCTCAAATAGAGGGCATTCCCCTTATGTGAAAATTCTTATATCTTTAAGAAGAGGAGACAAAAGAGTAGACCAAAAGCTATAAGGACCTTTCAAAAAGGTGTAAAGAGTTGAAAAACATATAGATAAACATGAGGAATTAATCATATAATGGAGAACCTCATAAAAATGTCCTAAAACTCCAAGGTTAAAATCAAGCCTAAAGGGTAAGGTTTAGGCCCAAAATCCAAATGGAGAGTCACTTTCACTTTTCACATGAGGTGAGAATTCTAGCATATTATAACATGTTTATGGGGTCATTACAAAAGTGTCTAAGCTATTAAGAAATAGGTGAAATCATGAGAATGCATTTTTGGGATTTAAGACTTATGCAAAATGGAAGGACAAAATCGATAAGAGAGATTTAGAAACTCATATATCTTTTGATGCTTTACATGGAGATCTAAGATATTTATAGGTGTTATCAAGGGTCCTTTAAATCATGTTTATGGAATTTTTTGGTAATTATAATGTCCTAGCTTTATGAATAAATATTAATCACTTAAATGATCTAAAACCCTCTTAGACCCTTAGTCTAGACTTAAGCAAGGAAATAAAGGAGATAATGCAACAAAATGCCCCAATTTTCTTAGAAAAAGGACTAGATGTTGTAGAAGTCCTAGTCAGGCTCCCTATCATTAGGATGAGTTGTATGGAATTTGTATGGATAGGGTACATAATTGCTATTTTTTACTATTATATGGATTATGTAGGTTTTGTGAGTTTTTAAGAGCTAAAAATAACATGTAGTGGAATATTAAGATTTAATATAACTCCCCATTTCAATTCCATGCCTTAGAACAAATCCTAAGTGCCTCAATAAGAGCTCTCATCTTAGGCAGTCAAAATTGGCATAGTGAGCATGATAGTGAGAAGGGTGAAACTTCAAGTGGGAGTACTTTCAAGGTGTGCTTGATGATTATAAGGCCATAGAGGGTTTTTAAAAGTTTCATCAACTCCATTATGTGGATTTTCATAGAAAAATGAAGCCATATTTGAGGCCAAGTGTATAAGGTATGGAAAAGAGGATTTTCCTAGACTACAGGTAGTGATGGCTCACTTCCAATAGATTATAGATGAATAAAAATACAACAAATGCATGTAGAGTCATGTATGAAATCCTTCCCTCTAATTCTAAAAAATGAAGGCAGATTTTTGAGCTAGTAAAGGGAATTCCATGCCACTTTTCATGAGTTTCATGACTTGGGAATCCACTTGTCTCTTTTGAAATTTAATGGTCAATTTCACACCCTCTTCTTATGCACAAGTAACTCATTTTATTAGCTTTAAAATTGTCCTTATGACCTTTGGACTTATTTATTCTCATTTCTCTCTCAAGTTATATAATAACTATCCATTTTGGCCTTTGTAAATTATGCTCTACCTAAGTATGGTGATTCCCTACTCATTTGCGTACAATGGATCAATAAATACTACAATTTTTTACCTCTTCCATGAATTTTAATAGTGTGTTCACTTGGATGATTTATTTTTCTTAGTGATGACTACTTATTTCCTCAGCATTCATGTTTCATTCTCTCACCTATTTAGAGTTGGAAATATTCTTCTTGTAGGTGATGTGAAGTGTTCTATTGATGTGTCAAGTTTGAGCTGGCTAGTCTCTTCAAACAGTACCATCCTAGGCATCTTGTTTAGTCCTCGTAGCCTAAAATTCATCATAGCCTCATAATGAAATATTGATGTGAGAAGATTCATATTGGTGAAGTGTATGTTTATTTAGTCCCTTGTTCTAATGTGTAACATGTATCTAGTTGCTAGTCATCAACTAATTTGGTGTGTCACTTCCTTTAGGATTCTTTACTTTTAGTTTTCTCTCTCCCTTTTCCCTCTCAAAGCTTAGTTTAAGTAGTGGTCTATAAGTGGTACATCAAGGGAGCTATCACTATCTAAAGATTAACCTCATCATTAGGCTACCCAAAACCTAGGGGTGTTTTAGTTGTACCACTTGGATGATGAGAGCTATAATATCTCCTCAAAGGGTGTAAATGCAAGTGATAGTTTTTGGCATGCCTAGTGGGACTATTAGTCTAAGAAGTTCAAAGATTTTTGGTGTTGTATTTCAACACATCAACCTTTGGAGGATTCTATCTAAGCATCAATGGTGAATCTGAGATTATGTCAACTAGTCAAGCAACCTAGGTACTCCTTTCAAAGATTGTTGATAATAATTCCTTATGTTCTTGCTACCTTGTTAGGTTGTGGAGCTAAAAGATTCACTTGGATGCAAACATGGAGGGTTGTTGAGTGTCACAGTCATCGGCATTGGTTAGGCCAACTAATGTTAGTCAGGTGTAGACAAGAAGTTGCTAACATCGGTCAGGGATCGGCTGACATCGGTCATCTCCAGGTAGACAGGGGCTGACGTCGGTCACCTATGCGGTTCAAAACTGTGAGTTTCACAGATAGTTTGTTAATGAACTGATTATTTGCATGTTAAAGGCTAATTTTAGTCTTGGAGCTGTGGATCTAATTATTGTAATTGGATGTCTAATTATTGTTTACATGAGATCTATATAATAGACTCATGGGCTATATTGTAATTTGTGTTAGTTGAGTAAGAGCAAGGTTAGCTCCTTCAGAGTGAAGAGAGCAAGGTGTGTTCCTCCTAGTTCCACAGGGGTGCCAAGTGTGTATGATCAGGGAGATCTGTGGGATAGCAATATCTAGTAGAAGATCCATCGAGGTACTGGTTTGGAGAATCATAAGGACTTGGTGAGGAAAGGACAAGGGTTCTTCAGGGTGTAGAGAGATCTACATGTGTAAGTAAGATCATTGATTTGCAGGTGTTTATGTGTGTAAGGTCTAAGGTGGATCTACAGGATAGCAAGGTTAAAGGTGATGGGCAACACAACAAGGTGCATGATCAGGGAGATCTACTTGGAGTATGTTGTGTACTTGGAGTGCGGTGTGTATTCAGTGTACTGGCAGTTTTGTTACTAACTAGTTGACATCTCTATGTGTTGAGTTGTGTTTGTAGTTGATATTATAAGAGAGATAACTCTTGAAGAGATTTATTGTTTATGCCCTAGAGGTGTGGGAGCCCTAGAGGTGTGTAAGGAAGAAGATTGTGGCATCTTCTTTATTGTATTTCCTTCTAGAAGAGTATTAATACAATTGGGTATTGTCTCTCATATTTTGTGTTGTTTTTGAATTCTAGTTACTTGTTACTTCTAGTTAATTCCATGTTTAGTTTCTTGTACATGGTGATCAATTTTGCTTCCTAGATCCTGACAAAGTGGTATCAGAGTAGTTTATTGTTCTAGATTCCTGACAAGTGGTATCAGAGTAATTTATTGTTCTAGATTCTTAGCAAGTGGTATCATAGCTAAGGTTACAGGGAGTAGGTTTGTGTTTGGTTATAGGTCACTCTCAGGGTTTTTGATTGAGTGGGAGTATAGCAATGACAGAAGAAAGTACACTAAGAATGGAGGAATTGAAATGCATGAATGGTTAATTACGATGTTATGGAAAGAAAGAAAAGGTAAAGAAATATTGTTGGTTGCTAGAAGATCAGCATGAAGGAATTGAAAAAGTAGATGTTGTAGGTGTTGTTGCACAGGATGCTCTGGGACATTCCTTGGATAAAGTAGAATCTTGGTTTATAGATTCTATTGCCTCTTTCCATGCATCCCCATATAGAGGGGTTGGTGAGCCTTGTCAAAAAATTGGCAAAGGGGAAGTGTGGCTAAAATTGTAGATGACCAACACATGGGTGTTGAAGGAGGTCATGCAGGTCCCAGTCCTGGAGATGTGGCTAATTTCTATAGGGAAGTTGGGTGATGAGAGATGCATAGTAACTCTCACAGAAAATTCTTGGAATGTTACCAAGGATGCACTTAAATTATCATGTGGTAAGAAAGCAGGTACTCTTTATCTACTTTCTTGTATTACTGATTCTTCTTTTGTTACAAAGACATGGCTTTGTAGGCTTGGTCACATGAGTAAGAAGGAGATGCATATTCTTAAGAGAAAGTCAGATGTCTTTGATAGACTTAAGAACTGGAAAGCCTTGGTGTTCATGGAGGAGATGACAGGTAGAGATCAATGGAGAAGGCTGAGTAACTTTGAGTAGGGTAGTTTGGATAGGGTTTTGATCCAAAGAGAGCTCACAGGTAAAAAGTCATCACTCACAGGAGAACACAAGTACCAACATCGATCAGAAGGAACTGGCATCGAAGAGACAAGCACCGATGTCAGTCATGTGTAGATAGGCAAAGTCAGTGGTGTTGGGCAAGTGGAGACTAATGTCAGTAGGATAACCATAATCAGTGACCAAGTCAGTCACCTAGAACTGACGTCGATCGAATGCAGACTAGGTGGTGACTGACATCGGTCACTGAAACATATTTTGGGCAGACAGCAAGCTGTCAAGGAGTCTCAAACACCCATATGGAGGACTAAAAGGGTAAGTAAGCCTCAAATTCATTATTCCTCTTCTTTATACTCATTTCTCACTATAGAGTAGGAAGGATCTAGGAAACAGTGGGAGCATGGCATGAATTATTTGGAGAAGAACCAAATGGGAGATTTGGTAGAGTTATTAGCCAGGATACAAGCACTGAGAGACAAATGGATTCCTTGGTTAAAGAATAGAGATAATGGACACATGAGATGGAAGGCTAGGTCATATGGTCTTGAGAAAGCTATAGGATAGTGGTACAGGTTTGACAGGTGGATGACAAAGCATGGCTTTAGCCAATGTCATTGTAACCATTGTGGTTTCTTTACCAGGTTGGATAATGGTCACTACATTATCTTGTTATTGTATGTGGATGATGTTCTTGTTGCAAGTGCATACATACAGGGTTTTGCTGAGCTAAGGGTAAAGTTAGTTTAGTGGTATGTCATGAAGAATTTGGGAGTAGTGAAATTCTTTGGCATGAGTAATCGTAGAGATAGGGAAGATCACAAGTTGATGTTGTCATAGGATGATTGTGTGAAGGTAGTGCAGGATGCAAAATTGGGCAGCACACCTATGGATGGATAGTTCACAAAATAAGGTCCCCAATCACATGATGAGGTTGAGTACATGTGTACTCCCTAATATTTTCCTAGTAGTGGGAGTTGTCAGCAGGTTTGTGGCCAATCTAGGAAAGAAACACTGGAGGGTAGTTCAATGGATTCTCAAGTATCTAAGAGGGACCAACAGTAGGTCCACATGCTATGTAGGGCCAATTTATTTTCTACATGGGCTTGCAGATGCAGATGCAGTAGGTTACTTGGATGATAGGAGGTTCACCATAGGTTTTGTGGTGGTTGGTCTTCAGGATTGATCTTGAAGAGGGATACAAGCTAGGAAACAAATCATATGGTGATAGGTATAGGTAAAGGTGCAACTATTTATCTCCAAGTGGGAGATTGTTAGGTTATGGAGTTAAAATCTTCACTCAGATGCAAAGATGGATGGTTGTTGAGTGTCACTGTCACCGGCATCAGTCAAGCCAACTGATGTTGGTCAGGTGTAGACAAGAAGCTGCCAACATCGGTCAAGGATCAGCCAACATTGATCATCCCTAGATAGACAGGGACTGATGTCGGTCACCTGTGCAGTTTGAAACTATGAGTTTCATGGATAGTTTGTTAACGAACTAGTTGTTTGCATGTTAAAGGCTAATTTTAGTCTTGGAGCTATAGATCTAATTATTGTAATTAGATGTCTAATTATTGTTTTCTTGAGACCTATATAATAGAATCATGGGCTGTATTATAAAGTGGACTAGTTGAGTAAGAGCAAGGTTAGCTCCTTTAGAGTGAAGAGAGTAAGGTGTGTTCCTCCTAGTTCCACAGGGGTGCTGAGTGTGTATGATCAAGTAGAGCTATAGGTTGTGCAAGTTTTGGTAGAAGATCCACAGGGGTGCTGGTTTGGAGAATCAAAAGGGTTCTTCATGTGTGTATGATCTTGGTCAATAGGTGTGCAAGGCCAGGTTAGGAGATCTACATGGTAAGTAGGATCAGTTGATTTTTAGGTGTTTGTGTGTGCAAGGTCTAAGGTGGATCTGTAAGATAGCAAGGTCAAAGGTGACAGGCAACACAACAAGGTGTATGATCAAGGAGATCTACTTGGAGTACGTTGTGTACTTGGAGTGTGGTGTGTACTCAATGTACTAGCATTTTTGTTACTGACTGGTTGATAGCTTTGTGTGTTGAGTTGTGTTTGTAATTGATATTACAAGAGAGATAACTCTTAAAGAGATTTACTATTTATGCCCTAGAGGTGTGGGAGCCCTAGAGGTGTGTAAGGAAGAATATTGTGGCATCTTCTTTATTGTATTTCTTTCTAGAAGAGTATTAATACAATTTGGTATTGTCTCTCATATTCTGTGTTGTTTCTAAATTCTAGTTACTTGTTACTTCTAGTTAATTCCATGTTTAGTTGCTTGTACATGGTGATCAATTTTGCTTCCTAGATCCTGTTAAAGTGGTATCAGAGTAGTTTATTATTCTAGATTCCTGACAAGTGGTATTAGAGCAGTTTATTTTTTTAGATTCCTGACATACCTAATGAAGTTTAATGGTTGACTTTAATGTTGATTATTATTTTACACAAGTTAGTGAGGTTTATCAAGCTCATGTCATTCCATATCCACCTTTTCATGATCATTAGTAGCTCCAATATGATCTTTACCATCCTTGCCATGATTTGTGTCAGTGTTATAACTAGCTTTTCCAATATCTTGCTCTTCCTAGTCAACCTAGTCACTTCTATAATTAGTCCATTTCCACTTTCAAGAAAACTCTCTTAGGCTATGAGAAGTACATGATATATCTTGATACATTAAGTGTACATGGTAAATATATTCCTAAAAATATCATTTAGAAGGTGAGATATGCATTAGATTTAGTTAAAAGAGAGTGGGCACCTATTGAGAGAGCCAATTGGTTAAGACTCACAACTAAGATGTTATATGTAGGTGGCTTTATTACATATTTAGAAGATAGGATAAGAATTCATTAGGAGAAGCCTCACCAAGTCTACCAACCCTCATATCTACCTCCCCAAGATTGATATCATTCCTACTTCACCCTTACTCATGAGCCAAATCAAGCTTATCAAATCCATCTTTTTCCCAATCAGTTAAAAGAGAGAGTTGGGAAGACAAAACTTATTTTTGAAGTGAATATTGATAGGTATATTTATTTTCCCAATAGTTTTATGTAGAAGTCCATATCATCATCAAATGAAGTGTAATTTAATCCCTCATTTCCCTTTTTCATATTATCCCCATCTCAAGAAGTGACCTCTAGATATGAAATCTCAAGTTAGAGATAAGGTGGAGAATCCAAGCCTAAGGAGATTCCAAGCTTCTTAAACACTTCATTCACTCCTCAAGTTGCATCACTACTTCAAGAAGAGACTCCTAATCCTAATATTCTAAGCTACAATAAGGTAGTGGAATCATGGGGAAAAAAGAGGATAAAATCCTAGATAAAGAGTGTGAGGTTGAGAAAGAGTTTGATCCTATGCAAGTCCATCCCACCCTTCCTCAAGAGACTTCTTGTTTTCCATATCATATCTCTTGTACTCCTCGTGAATATTCCTATCAACTTGAAAAGAGACTTTTCCAAGAGAACCTAGAGTTAAGGAAGAAATTTTTAAGTCAAGTTATGATGGAAGGTTTAGATTTAATAGAAGATCCCATGCCTAAACACACCCCATCTAACCTTCCTCAAAAGAGTGATCAAAATAAATCAGATTTAAATGGATTTATTGTTAAATAGAGGGAATAATACCAAGCTATTTTAGCCCAAGGTCTAGCTCCCCTTCTTTAAGAATTCCCAAAAGAATCCCCTATAATCCATTCTTAATCTGATTTTGAGTTCTATGTTCCACCTCCACCAACTTGTTCATCTTGTCCTCACACCATCACCCTTTTCCTTGATGGACCTAAGGTATGGAAACCTAAATATTAGTATTTGGTTGATAAAAATTTATTACTTTTTCTTGAAGAAAATATAGCTCCTTGGTAGCCTCATTAGACTAAGTCAACTAATTTCATAATGCCTAGTGTTGGCATCACCAAGAAAGAGAAGGAGATTGATTATCTTCCAGACCTTGAGAAGAAAAGTCAGGTTATGATAGTTGAGATGCACCTTGATAGTCTTTAATATGTCCTAAATGATAAGGAAGAGGTGAGTACTTGTGTTGATAATGAAGAATGTCTTCTTTGTGTTAAAGAAGAAATATTGGCTAAAGCCCTTTTGGATTCTAAAGATGAGGATGAAAGAGCTTCTCTTGTTATTCACCTTCATGATAATGATCAAATAGAAGATGAGGACTTGTGGTAGTATTTTATAAGCATTTGTAATGAATTTGAGTATCTTAGGGGGTGTTCAACTTCCTTAGAGCTGATTGGAAGTGATGATAAGTAAGATGACATTTTTTAAAATGTCATACATGAGTAAGAACAAGCCTGTAATTAGCCTTGGTATGCCTTGTTTTCAATCATTATATTAGGTTACTCTTCCTCTTTAAGGAGACTATGATCTAGTCAAAATGGAAAAGGAAATCTTGACACTCAAGTAAGTATGCAAATTAAAAACAACATTTCAAATCTATCCTTTCAAAATACATATGCATCCCATGATGATATGTTTGAAATCATCAAGATGGACTATCATCCTCTCAACTAGTTGGGAGAATTACATTAGCTATTGAAGGATGTAAAAAGCTTCCATTGGCCTCAATATTCTATGAAATAAGAAAATACTCCTCTTGAAGCCATGTATACTAAGAAGATACAAGTTGATTATGAAATGAAGAGTGGGCATATATATGAGGTATGTGTAAAACTTCAAGAGGAATATATTTATATTGGAGACCTATTTAAGGATGATCTACTTTAGAGAAGATCAAGTGAAATACCAAGGAATAGGTCTCATTTACAAAGCATTCAATCTAAGGAGAAAAATGCTTGGCACTATGATTCATCTCATGAAGAAGAAGATTCAAGGAACTTTCCTTTTGATCCTAGAAAGGAGGTATTCTTAGTTTTTAGTTATGCACATTTATTTGTTTTTTTTCTTCTCAAGTGATTTGAGCACATGCGTGTGTCTTGTTGGTGTGTTTACTTTGCTTTATGTGTGTCCTTTATTTTCTATGGTTGAGTTAGTCAATTGGTCTTTTCTTGATCAAATCTTGTTGTCAATGGTCAAAGTCTTCTTGTTGTGTTTCAAACTTTAGATGACTCCCTAAGCCTAATAGATTGATAAGGCTACTGATCTTTAGTATACCATGAATACTTCCCATATGAGGCAGCAATTTGTTGACTAAATTTGACCTTATGGGTCAAATTGGGACCCCTATAGGTAAAAACCTGATTTTTAGATGTTTTATGCACCTAGTATTATGTCATATGGTGTATTATGTTTTTTTTATGTCATTCAATGTTATTTTAGCCTTGATCATGATCTAGTTAGTTAATATGTCACTTTGATTCATTTAATAGGCATTTAGAGGTCATAAATCTAAATGGCATGGTTTTAAAGGTTCCCAAGTGTCCTATTTTCCTCTCAAACATTAAAGAAGTTAGATTCCCTATTAAGAATGTCAATTCCTTCTGGAACTTCTAGGTTATCTAACTGAAGATCAAGAATCAATTTTAAAAAAGGATTTTGGAACTTATACAGCCCATAAGAGATTTTGGAACATGGGAAAAGGTCATGGAATCTCTCTTCATCTTAACCAAACTTAATTACACATTTTAAATGATTTTTAAGTGCCAAATTTGAGCTAAAACCATTATGCTCCTTCTTTACCTTTTTAGACACATAGAAGTGGTTAGCAGGTTTGTTCTTAGTATGACTAGCTGGATAGGTTCCACATCAAACAAGTTTAAGAGGTGTTAGTAAACTTAGAGAGATTAATTTCCATAAAAAGAGTTAAATTATTGGTCAACCATGATTTATGATCCATCTATAACAAGTTGATTATGTTTTTTTGGTTCACTATTTCCTACATCATATAGGTTTTGCTCTAATTTGGACAATTCCATAATATCTAGTTGGTAATGTTGACTCTAGAGGATGCTATAAATATTCTCAAATTATCTTCATTCTTTTTTTAGGTTTCATGGTTTTTTGGTGAGAAAATTATCTCAAGTTGGCAAACTAGTCTCATTTGGGATGATAGGTAGTTTTCCACCATTTTTAGGATCTTCATGTTTTAATGGTGACTTAAATGAGTTCTTATATGTTAATAATCATTTTTATAATTTTATGTTGACACCCTTCACATTTAAAATTAATTCTCTACATAATGTTCCATGGGTTCAGTCAATGCATAATGTGTATGTAGGAAACTCTTGAATGTATAAGTATCTTAGAAGCATGCCATGATAGAAATAAGATATGATAGGTGTTTAAAATATTTTGGAGTGGTAAGAGTGTATTTTTTCACTTTTTTAAGGTTCATATTTAATCTCAAGAATATATCTCTTATACACTACCTATATTACTATTCACTACCTAAACTCATAGTCCCCTACCATTAAAATACACCTACAAGTGCCCTCATAGAAGATATCATGTTGAAAAAGAGTGTCTAATTTGAGAGAGGCTTTTTACGGTGATAATAGTCTATTTGATGCTTTTTAAAGGAGCCCAAACATCATTTATACTCACAAATAATGCATATTTCTTGAAGTTTCCTCACTTCTTATATATGAAATAGTTCTCACTTGTATGGAGAAGATGAGATAAGTATTCTCACTTATTATATACTCAAAAATCACATAGATCCACTATATTCTCAACTGTATAGTTCCACTATAAAACTTCTTTGCGATTGGTAACTATTCAATATCATCTACAGGTGTCCTTCTCAAGTAAGAACATAGTCTATAGTTCAAGAAAGTCAATTGGACATGTATGCAATGAGAAGTGTTGGAGGGATATAAGATGATAAATGTGTTTGAAAGAAATCAATAATTACGTAAAACATTTAATTAAGATATTTAAAGTTGAAATTAAGAGAGAGAGGTCTCTAATATTTCAATATACAATCCATATAGTGAAACCCTGCACACAGTCCCTCTTCTAGTAGTCTATCTCAATATTTAGTCTCTTTGGAGGGTATAGTCATATGAACAAGGGATGAAATTTTGTTTAAAAGGTATTTAAAACCTATATAATATCTTAAAATTATCAATTGGTCTAATAAAATAGGGTATGTTCCCTCTATTTTGTCTCAGATAGAGGGCACTCCCCTTATGTGCAAATTTTGTTATCTTTAAGAAGAGGAGGTAAAAGAATAGACCAAAAGATATAGGGATATTTTAAGAATCTGTGTGGAGTTGAAACACATTTACATAAACATGATGAACAAATCACATAATGGATAATCTTAGAAAAGTGTCCTATAACTCCAAGGTTACAATCAAGCATAAAGGAAAAGGTTTAGGCCTAGAATCCAAATAGAGAGTCACTTTCACTTTTCACATGGGATGAGAATTATAACCTATTATATCATGTTTTTTTTTTGTCATCAAAAAGGTGTTTAAGATATTGGTATGTAAGGGAAACCATGAGAATCCATTTTTGGGCTTTAAGACCATTTTAGTCCTATGTAAAATGGAAGGACAAACTCAATAGGAGAGATTTAGAAGATCATATCTCTTTTGATACTTTACATGGAGATCCAAGATGTTTGTTTATAGGTGTTATTAGGGGCCTTGAAATCATGTTTGTGGAATTTGTTGGAAATTTCAATGTCCTATATTTATGAACAAAGCTTAAGGGCTTAAACTATCTAAAACCCTCTTAAACCCTTAGTCTAGACCTGAGGAAGGAAATGAAGGAGATAATACACCAAAATGGAATATTTTTCCTATAACAAGGATTGGATGTTGTCTAATTCTTATTTAGGCTCTCTACCATTAGGATGAGTTTTTATATACTCTATATGGATAGGGTACATAATTGATCTTTTTTACTATTTTATATATTTTATAGGTTCTAGGAGGTTTCAATAGATTTTAATAACATGGAATGGAAACCTAAGACTTAAGATAAACTAAAATGTAAATTTAAATCCCCATAACAACTCCTAAGTGCCTTAATAAGAGCTCTCATCTTAGCCAATCAAAATAGGTATAGTGAACATGGTAGTGAGAAGGGTGAAAACTTCAAGTGGGAGTCCTTTTGAGTTGTACATAATACCTCTAAGGTAATGGAGGGTCTTGAAAAATTTAATCCACTTCATTTTATGTATTTTCATGGAAAAATAAGGACAAATTTGATGCCAAGTGTGCAAGGTGTCGGAAAGAGGAGTTTCTTAGAATGTAGGTAGTGATGTCTCACTTTTAGGAGATTACAAATTAATAAGACTAAAACCAATGCATGGAGAAGCATGTATAAAATCCTTGCTTGTCATTCCAATCATCAGACCTATCCCTATTTATTTTTGGGATGTTCAAATAGGGCTAGATAATGAAGGTAGTTGTTTGAGCTAATAAAGGAAATTCCACACCACTTTTCATGAGTTTCATGACTTGTGAAGCCACTTGTCTCTTATAAAATTACATGTTAAATTTTAAACCCTATTATCATTCAAAAGTAACTAATTATAATATATTTAAAAGTTTCCTTATGAACTTTAGACTTCTTTTTGCTCCTCTCTCTCTCTCTCTCTCTCTCTCTCTCTCTCTCTCTCTCTCTCTCTCTCTCTCTCTCTCTCTCTCTCTCTCTCTCTCTCTCTCTCTCTCAAGTTCTATAAGAACTAGCCATTTTGGCCTTTGTAAATTATGCTCCACCTAAGCATGTTGAATCCATACTAAGTTTAATATCATGGATCAATAAATATTACTAATTTTTACCTCTTCCATAACTATTCATAATGTGTTCACTTAGAAGATTGATTTTAATTAGTGATGACTTGTTGTTTCATTGCAATTTTGTTTCATTCTCTCACCTATTAGAAGTTGGAAAGCTTCTTCTTATAGGTCATGTGAAGTGTTCTATTGATATGTCAAGGTTGAGTGGGTTAGTTTATTCAAATAGTGTGATTCTAGGCCTCTTGTTTAGTCTTCATAGCCTAATCATTCATCACAACCTCATAATGAAATATTGATGTGAGAAGATTCAGATTGGAGAAGTGTATGTTTAATTAGTTCCTTGTTCTCATGTGTAACATGTAGATGGTTGGTAGTCATCAACTAATTTGGTTTATCACCTCCTTTAGGATAGTTTACTTTATGTTTTATCTCTCCCTTTTCCCTCATAAAGTTTAGGTGTAGTAGTGGTATACAAGTGGTACATCAAGGGAGCTAGCCCTATTTATAGATTCACCTCATCCTTAAGATCTCCACATCCTAGAGGTGTTTCAATTATACCACTTGGATGATCAGATCTAATACATACCCTTAACAAATGAAAATGCAAGTGAAAATAAGTCCATAAAACCTTAATCCTTGTAGTGGATGTATATATACCTATATTATACTTTTGGGATGCCCTTGGATCTATGAGATGAGAGTAATACCCTCCACCCTTCACCAATGTCTCAAAATCCTATATTTAGGGATGGAGGTAACCACCCTAAGTAAAATTCAACATTTATGTAACTACCAAATAGAATAATAAAATCAAGATCTCTATTTCCTAAGTACCTAAAGTTCCTATTATAATTTTAAATCTATGAAATTTATCCAACTTGATAATGTATCACTTGCCTCATCTGAGTCACTAGATATCACTTGTCTAAAAATTATTTTCAAAGGGTGTGGGGAATATGAATATAAAACCATTTTTGTATGAGACCTTCCACTATCCCAACATAGCTATGAGGTAAGGTAAACCTATTGTCATCTGCAAGAATGTTTTCTAAATAATATTTTGAATAACCTAATGATTCTTGGATCGTTCATGTAGATGAGACCCTATATTTTAATAGGAAACAATGTCCTTAACTTTTAAAAAATATTCAAAACATGAATCATATGGGTAAAGAACTAGGTCAAGAGGAACAAGGAAGACTGGAACCTATTGGTGCTCAATAAAATCCAAGAAAACTTGGCCTAAGGTAAAAACCACTAGTCATTGACCTCAACACTATCACCATAGATACTTTTTTGATTATTGAAGAGTCTAATTTTGATTAAAAAATTAAGATAGGTTCCATTTATAGCCTATATGAAGATCTAGTTTCCATGAACCTTTTCTCCAACACCATCATTTCTATTCTCAACATCTCCATCCACTACCCTACACTAATAGACTGGGATCAGTGGAAAGAGTCATCATTTTATGTGTTTTAAAATGATGAGGCTATTATTTAATATTTGGGAGATAGATATTTTATGTTGTCAGAAGATCATAAAAGAGGATTCAATATCAACTTAAAGGATTCTACCTATTTTGGAGAGTAACATGAGTCGTTAAATCAAATAGAATAGGAAGAATATGATTAAACTAATCCTTCTCCATAAATAAAATAATTTCATTTAAACCTTGAAGAATAAGAGCATTACCAAGAGACAGATGCAGAGATTCTAGATGAGTTTTATTTGAGATAAGATCTACCACCACCCCTAACATATCCTTAGGATAATTCACCTTCCATAATTAAGGAGGTCATAGAAGTAAATATTAGAACTAATTAAAATCCTAAAATTATCAAACTAGGGTCAATTATCACTTCTAAGGAATGTCAAATTCTCATTGAACTTCATAAATAATTTATCTATGTATTTGCATGGAGTTATTTTAACATGCATGTGTTAGATCCTAATTTGGTGGTATATCACTTGGTGGTAAATTTGAATGCTAAGCCAATAAAATAGAATAAATGCAAGATTCACCCTAAGATAGAATTATTAGTCAAGGAAAAGTTACAATTTTTTTTTAAAGTAGGATTCATTTATCTAATTTATTATTTTGAGTGGATCTCTAATATCATCCATATCAAAAAAACCATAAGGATGGATACAAATTTGTACCAAGTTCTAAGATATAAACAAGGCATGTCTAAAATATGACTCTCCTTTGACCAATATTGATATGATCATGGACACTACCATAGGATATGAAATAACTTCCCTCATCAATGGATTTTCTAGTTATAATCAAATCAAAATTGCTCTAGAAGACCAACATGAAATTGCATTCATCACTACATGGGGGAGCTTTTACTATCAAGTAATGCTCTTTAGATTAATAAAAAACTCAAGTAACCTATCAAAGGGACATGATAGTAATAATTCATGACATGATACATGATATTGTGGAAGATTATGTATATGACACCTTAGCAAAGTCCAAGATTCGATAAGAACATCTAGTAGTCCTTAGATAGATTTTTGAAGAGGCTCAAAGAGTATAAAGTCAGACTAAACCATAATAAATTTTTATTTAGAGTCATTTTAGGTAAAATTTTGGGGTTCATAATCTCTCAATGACACATTGAGTTAGATCCCTCTAAGGTGAAATCCATTGTTAAAATGCCTCCACCTAAGAACCTAAAGAAACTAAGGAGCCTTAAAGGGAAATTACATACCATTCATAGCTTAATATTTAGTTGGCTAATAAATTTCATCCCTTTACTAATATATTAAAGAAAGGATCTTTATTTTAATGGGAATTATAATGTTAAATGGTATTTGAAAATTTGAATCAATATCTAGTAAATCATCTAGTCTTCTCATTATGTTTAACAAAAGGGTCATTGCTCTTATATATCTATGTTATACCATGTTATATAGGTTTTATCTTAACTTAGCATAATTATGAAGGAAAGGAAGGACCTATTTATTATTTAAGTACAACACTAATCTCATATGAGCTCAATTTCACCCTATAAAGAATGCTTCTTGGATAGGGTCTTTGCTTCATAAAAATGTAGGCGTTATATGTTGAATAACTATTGGGCCCCAAATCCATCTAAGTATAAGATCTGAACTGACACAATAGATAATTGGGTGTGAGGTAATCACTTGGTGTGATTGTTGTTTTGTCATCTTATGAAACTAGCTAGTAGATGACTAACTGACTCCCTTTTGACTCAATCATCATCGAGAAGTAGGCACATGGGATAATCATGGTTCAATGGAAGCAGGGTAGTGGAGATCATAGAATGATTACATCTAGTTCCATCTCAAAAATTGGCATGCTCCATTTACTAGGGCAGCAAGATGATCTAAAACACTATAAAGCTAATTTGAATTTAGTTATAGAGGAAGAAGATATTGGAGTAGCAAAGACCTATCGGATTGGTTCTAGATGCTATATTTGCCATTAGAGCTTAGAGTTTAGTTTGGGATGAATTTGAGGCTCCCCCTTGTAGTGAGCAAGCTCTGCTATGAACCTTTAGGCCTTTCATAGATTTAAGATAAACATATTCTCAAATTCTATTAATATATAAATTATGCATTTGAACTTTGTTAATGATGGATGGTATTGCATATAATGAGTGTTAATTAAGTTTATGTGGTTATGACTATAGGATTAGAATGATAATGGTTTGCACAATGTTTTAATAGATTATATGATCATATTGATATTATGTATGATGGGTTTATTTGAGATTTTAGCTTATCCCATTCATGGTGTTTTTTTAATGTTTGATGTGATCAATACCATGTATATAAATAATATAAGTATAGGAGTGACCCTATTCTTTGTGATGATACTTATGCTAAATTACCAGCCTAAGCCTACGTCTATCACCCTAATACTCCATTGAAACACCCTTAGCACCAAATTGATGCTAAGTTAAGGAAACCAAAGGATTACACCCATGAAGCTATAAAACCACTTCATATAGGATTACACCTAGAATACAATTATATACTCCCTAAAATATCTTACACTAATGAATTTACTACTACTACTTCATTAACCAAAGTCCCTAGAATATAGAGTTGTGCCATGGCACAACTAGTCCAACATGACCCCTATTATTTCTTCACTATTCTTTGAGTGAGTGCATAAGGCTTACACCTTATATGAAGTGATGATATTATAGTTGAGTGATAAATGTTGAGAGATATAGCATTATTCAAGGCTTGTGCTATGTTGTAATAAGTCTAGATCTGATCTGGATATATAGATAAGTGCCTAACAAGGATGATGAGTTAAGACCATATCTATTATACAAAATTTTGGTTTTATTTCCAAGACCCATGTTGAATTTTATTACTAAAATTGTGCATCATAATGATTCTCTAACTCTCCCTTAAGAAAATTAAGCACTAGTTACAATAAATGGAAGATAACTTTGCACTAGGGCATCCAACTTGTAGAGGATGAAAATTAAAGAATTGGGTCTAGACCCATTTGTATGGCATTCTATATGAGTTTTTCTTTTATGAACTACTATAGTATGTGTACTAATGGTTATCTACTTATATGACACACATAAGTTGAAACTATGTATAAAACCTCTAGTGGATGAAAGATCACCTAGAAAGGCTTAAGAACTTAGATATTGCTTGGACTAGATCTAAAAACAAATGGTGGTAAGGGGAAATTAATAAATACATGAGTAAGTTTATAGTATCAACATAATCCTACCATTAAAAATTAAAATATAAATTTTTACTTAGACCTAAAGGCACATTTATGAAGGATCTTGGCACTAAACATAAGAAGTTGATGTTGGATTATGGATTTGAAAGCATGAGAATGGAAGGTTAAAGTCTTTTCATATATGATAAGGAAAACAATGAATAAAGGGATGTGTAGGTGAAGTAAAATGGAGTGGGATGGAACTTTGACACCCAAGAGCTTGTGAGATAGGATTATAATAAGAGGAGGTATAGGTTGATGGAAGATATGGAACCTAAAAGTATTGAGAGGACTCATAGAGAGTGGGAAGGGCATGGGGAAAGATCTTATGAATGGTTGTAGTGCTTAGAAGAGGGAAAATTTAAATCCATAGAATAAGATCCATAGTTTAAAGGTAAAGATTTCTTAGGGTCCTTGCATAATTTGACCATTAGAGATGTATCAGATGTACCTACCCCATTTAAACCTATAGTGTAAGCTCATGTGTTAGATCCATCATAAGAAGGTAGAAGATTGATAATTTAACCCATTGTAAACCTATAATTTGAATACTTTGTAGACTTGGATCATAATTTTTTGATTGAACAAGTTATTCCTTATGAGTAACTAAGTGAAGATACCTTGAAACCTAATGGTGCTAACCTAACTAGATAAAAAATAAGTGAAAACATTCTATTCTAGATAGTATTAGTTGTGTATCCTTGGAAATAGCCTAGAGGAAGTTTCTTGGCACTACTATTTGGTCATATAGTGCCATCATCATCCATGGTACCAGTGGTAACAATAGGACTAGTACCTGGCCTAGTGGTTGTAGGCATTGGAGAACCACCACCAAGACAAGTACTAAGGGGACAAGCACCTTAGCTACTAGCTACTCCCTCACCCTAGATTTATCATGAGATGTCCATGAATTTTCCTGAGTATCAATGTGTATAGAATTATATAAAACATGTTCTCACATGTGAAATATAATGGCATGCTTAAGATATAACCCAATCTAAGCACAAGCCAACCTATTTTATGATAAATTTGTTTGATCATGCCCATACTTGGTATAAAAAGTTTTATCCTAACCAAACTACGGTTGATTAAGACACCCTGAAGGAAGCATTCTTGAAAGAATTCAAAATTCTTGAATTTGACCAATAAAGCATCACCATACTCAAAGAGATTAACCAAGGATTATCAAAGATCATGCACTTGTATGATTATAGATTTAAAACTCTTCTTTCCAAGCTCCCTTGTGATATTTTCCCCTCCTAGCATGTGAAATGGTTCATTAGGAGATTAATAGTATCATTCAAGATAGTGTTGTTGATGAAAACATTCATAGACCCTCGATAAGCATTTAAAACTACTCTTAGAGCTGATGTAGTTAAGGGCATTAACATGGGAATTAACCCATTCATATAGGCATAGATTATTTCTATGACCTCCTAACTATAGAAGCTAAACATTAGTTCATCACAATATGCTCAAAGTAGGTTATGGTGTACCAACTATGAAACAAAAGGCCATAATAAGAATAACTAACCTCGAAGGAATATGCACACATTACTTCTTAACTATGAGGTTTGTCACAAGGTGCATGATGCTCACAATTTCCCTTTGTTTTAATACACTAATCAGGTCAACACAACCACCTATTTTTTTATTATGTGATGCCTATAATCATACCACAACTAGTTTCTACGTAATCAATGAAATCAATGAGAATATGTGAAGAGGCATATAGAAAGTAATGATAATAGTAGGAGGGTAGGGAACCTAGGGAAATAAGGGCTACAACCAAAAAATATAGGCTATGGGATGCAAAGAGGTACTCAAGGAGAGGTGGTATATGTAGTGGAGGAACATTCCCACCATAATCATATTATAAGTGTAATTTTATTGAGCACTATCAACATGACTATCCTATGTATCCAATGTGTGGGTGTTGTTGAAGAACACATAAGGTTGAATAATTTCCTGACTTTTATTAAAAATTAACCCAAGGTAGGCCCAATGTAGATAAGGGTGTAAGGATGATCATGTGTGAGCATAAAATTGAAATATAGACCCCAAAGGTGTAACCAATTCACATGGATCTAATCAAAGTATAAGAAACTACTTAGACTAGACTCACCACCCAATCACCCATTGTGACAATACCAGAGTTACACATGGAATATGGGGAGTTGAGATACACTAAGTGCATAACACAACCTAAACCCAAAGTTGTGTCATATCCAGACCTTACATGCCAAACAAATGTATTATAGTAGGTTATGAGCATGATTTGAAACCTAGAAGGAGAGCTCTAATTGGCATAAAACCTAAAGGCATAGGTTGTCACTTCTTTAAAGAATTAGGATGGTCATGAGGCTGAAGTAAAAGAACTAATGGAGATATTACATTTCTTACAAATAGAATGTATGTTACCTCTATTAAAAAACTTTATTTTATAAAATTTAAGGCAATCGTAATTGAGGATATTATACCATGCATGGAATGGGCATGCAAGGTTAGGCATACCCAAAATATAGACTATGCCATGAACTCCTAGTGAATGCTACCATTAATGGATGGTCCTTTTGTGAGGTCCTTATCAACACAAGAACCTACGTAAATATCATGATGAAGAATGCATTGAAAAATATGGGTAGGCCAACGTTGAAGCCTTATCTTCATGTGTTCTACATGGCCAGCAAGATCCAAGTGCAGTTAATAAAAGTTTTAAAGGAGACAATTGTAAATATTATGGGTACTAAATTACACACTAACATTGAGGTAACCAAGTTGGATAAATAAGATAACTATCTAGCATTTATAGGAAGGCTATGGTGCTACATAAATAATGTTGATATGCACTTCAAGAAGTAATATATGACCTTCAAAAATGATAAGGAAAGTGCAAGGATTCCCATTTCAAGTGACTAAGGACCCCCTTATGTAGAGAGAATTGATCTTAAGGATGAGATCAACCATATATATAACATCATGGTGCAAGCCATTGAGAATCTCAATCCCACCAATCAAGGAGTGTTCTCTTAAGAAGATGGGCAGTCAACCTCAAACACTGCTGGTGTCACTTAAAACTAATGGTTCAAAGAAGCTTATGAGGCTACTGACCATAGGTGCCACCTGATACATACAAAGGTGTTGAAACATATGAGGACTGGTTGGGTCCATATTGATCTCACTCCAAAACAATGGGTCCAAAATTTTAATGGATCAACCTAGTGAGAAAGTATGTCCATGATATTGAATCATGCATCCCCAAAGAAATATATAAAATGGGTATACCAGTGTATAAATTAAAAATCACTACCACTCATTGGTGGGAAGAACAAAAGTCTAACTTACTAACCTAGCAAGATGTGAAAGTATCCATTTGCACTATATTCAATAGAAGTAATGAGGACATAGATATATCAACATACTTTGGTGACTCTGATACCATGGCACGTGTGCACTTATGTGAAGAGACATGGATTAATTACATTATAACCCACCCAAAGAACCTATAGGTTCATGACTTCTATATAAATCTAAAGACATGGGTGTGAGCATGGTATGTGGTCAATTAGACACACTATCAAATGATGAATTAGGATGCCCTTAAGGAGAAGTTTGTGTAGACCTTCTCCTTTTCCTCATAGAACTTAGGGTTGAATGAGCTACTATAAGTAATTTAGAGGGTAGTGTTCTAAGAAACCATAATCCTCAAGGAGCACCTGAAAGACATGTTTGGGGAGAAAAAAATAACACTCCTAACTTTTTTAGGAACAAATGATCAATAATTACTTGAGTAAATAAGATGATGTAACTTGGATGGAGTGATACTAAACAACTTTAAAAGGTAAAATAAATATCTTATTCCAAATAAATTATAGTGCTCTTAGGGAAGAAGACCTAAATCATCTCCATATAGAGACAACTAAGGGAACTCAACAAGTGTAGGACTCACACCAAGCAAATAATAAACCCTATTACACAACACTAAAGAACATTAAGGTGGACATCATCATAGAAGGAGAGATAAATATGGCTACTATGGGTTCCTATTGGTCCAACATAGAACTAATGTGCATTATAGATCTCTTGAAGAAATTCCAAAACTTGTTCCCTATAAATTATCAAGATATGAAGGGCACACACCCTCGTTAAGAAGATGAGCATAAATCTAATCGATGGTTCTAGACTAGTAAATAAGTACCCCCATAGGATGAATTCCAACCTCTATGCCAAGGTTAATATAGAGATCAACATAATGCTAATTATAGGGGTCATTTACATTATTTAAGAAACTAAGTGGGTAATCCTGATGGTGATAAGAATCAATAAGGATGGGTGCATTTTCATTTACATCAATTATAGAATACTAAGTATAACCTGCATAACTAACCCCTTCCTCACTCCATTCATTGATGAAGTCCTAGACAACACCATAGGATATGATATTTACACCTTCACTAATGGGTTCTTTGGATACCAATAAGTCCAAATTGAAGAGGAAGACAAGCCCAAAATAATGTTTACATATGAATGGGGATATTTTTCTTATAACATGATTCCCTTTAGACTTAATAACATGCCAATTATGTTTTCTAGAGTGGTGATCACCATGTTTAAATACTTCATCCATAAGTTCTTCTAGGTTTACCTAGATGATTGGTTAGTGTATGGCCTCATGAAGGACTATTGTGATAGCCTACACTTAATGTTTGAAAGGTGTATGTATTTTTAGATATCCTTGACCTTGAAGAAGTACATATTCATGACACCCTTTGGAAATCTACTCAGGCACATCATCTATAAGGATGATTTACTCATCGATCCTATAAAGATTACAATAATCATTTAGTTGTAGACTCCCACATAGAAAGATGTTTGTGCCTTTCTTGGCCATTGTGGATATTATATAAAGTTGACAAGGAGTTATGTGAATATTATAGCACCAGTAGAGGATCTATTGCATAAGGATGGAATGTTTTACTAGGGTGAAGTGCAAGAAGATGCCATTGAAACTTTGAAGATCAAGTTGGCTGATGTGGTTATTTTTCAATTCCCTAACTAAATGACCCCATTCCACATCCATGTCAATGCATCTATATCTATAATTATAGTTATTTTGGTGTATCTTGGTGAGGGTAAAATGGATCACCCCGTCTCCTTCACTACTAAAAAATTAATGAAGGTAGAGTAGAACTATACCATAATTGAGTGTGAGGCACTCACCATGGTCTATGCTCTAAGAAAATTTAGACAATAATTATTGGTGACCCCATTCATATTATTCAAAAACCATAAGGAAATTAAGTACCTCATGAATAAACCCATTCTCCATGGTCACATTTATCGATGCATAGTTATATTTCAAGAATTCTAGCTCTTAATTATCATCAAGCCTAGAAAATAAAACTTGGTCCCAAATATAGACTCTAGTGATGCAATAGTACCAATTAAGGATGATATTTTGGATTCAAAAATTTATAGAATCTATCACTCCCCTAAAGACTTGGTGGATATAAATACTTTTCTAACATCTAAATCTACACCCCAAACAATGACAACTAAGGAAAAGAAATAGTTTGTCATTTACATCACCCCTTTCCAATTCATTAGAAAGGAACTATACAAACTAGGTTAAGCTAATGTTCTACATTGATGTGTCTTGGAGCATGAAAGGGATTACATTTTACATGAGGTACATGAGGGGGTATTAGGAGGACATTATATAAGAGATGCAATGGTGTGTAAGGTATTACAATCAGGCTTATGGTGGCTAAGTTGATTTTAAGATGCAAAATATTATGCCAAAGCATAAGACATATGCTAATACATAGGAAATCCCAACCACCAGGATGAGATTCCTCTCATCCCCATTATTCATTATTTTTATTAGACTAATTACTCACATAGCATGATGTACATGCATGAGATACATTCTAGAATCCACTAACTATTTCACCAAGTGGGTTGAGGCCATGCCAACAAAAAACTACATAGTTTCCATAGAAGTAAGGTTCATATAGGAGAACATCATAAGCCACTATGGGTGCCCATTTAGCTTGAATAGAGATAGGGGCACACACTTCATTAATGAAACTATGTGGATCCTACTAATAAAATATATGGTGTCACACCATAAGACAATGCCTTATCATCCCCAAGTTAATGGTATGATTGAGGAATTTAACAAGATCCTAGGGATGAGCCTTACAAAGATATGTGGTGTTGGTCAAAAATATTGGGATGATCAAGTGTTAGTATTACTATGGTAATATCACATAACCTACAAGTGTCTAAACAAGGCTACTCCATTTCAACTAGTGTTTGGTGCTGAGGAAATTCTACCAATGGAGTTATTGGTACTATCATTATGCATCATGTGAATTGTTTGATTGGATGTCCAAGAATCATTGAATGAAATATTGAAGGACTTAGAGTGTTTAGATGAAGTGCATGCCTAGGCAAGGTGAAGCCAATAGATAGAGAAGGTGTGATAAAATATCTATCATGATAATCATATCAAGAATAAAGTACTAACTCAAGCACCTGAGCAAGTTGTAAATAAGGTGGATGGGTCCATATGTCATCCATAATATATTAAATACTAGAACATATAATCTATGCACATTTTTAAGTGAGATTATCTCTTTTAATTTCATTGTCAATTGATTAAATCCTTATATGGAGTAGGATGACACTTATACCATCATACACTAGCTCTTATATCATGAGTCAGTGATATTGTGTGACCAAAATAATTTTTGGTGCAAACCAAATAGTTCTAATAAATTGAGTTGTGGAGATAATCATATAATAAACACTTTGAGGCCCATAAATAATACTTTTCTAGAACCTTCAAGCATAATTTTATTTAGGTGAGTCAAGCACATATGCTTTGTAAGTGTTAAGGTTAGAGACCATGTTATGGGCATGTGAAGTTTACCATATTCAAACATAAGGCACACCATATCTTTGTGCACAAGATTCAAAGAGTGAGTCACCCTAAGGCCTATATGAGAATTGTTCTTATGCTTCCACACATAATACCAGTTGGGTGAATTAAGAGAGGTTGTTTCCTAATAACCTATGTCTAGACACGTAAGTGTTATTGTATTAAACTCACCATAGACTTGGAAAATAAGAACACCAAGTGAGGGATAAAGATGTATAAGATACTCATGTGAATATGATGAAAAAAAGGCACTTAGGATGCTAAGATCACAAGATACCTAGAAAGTGAAGTGGTGGAGGAATAGCACAAGGGATTTTGATGGGGTAAGATAGGCCAAGGCAAGAGCTGGAAGCATAGATAAATTGACCAAGATAATAAAAACACACATGTAATGAAAGTATAGTAGGAAAAGGAAATTAGAACATGGAGGTTGAATCATGTGAATATGAGGAATTATACCTGGATTTACATAAATATGGTTAAGGTCACACCAAGTAAACAAAAGCATAGGAGAAACATTGCTAGGGTAAGCTGACATCCACCCAAAGTAAGGCAAGAAGTGATCATTTAAACTTCACATCACTTCACTAAAATACCATTGTGATAATTAATTGAGGTGACAAAAAAAGGCAAAAATATTTGCATTGATTGAATGAATGATAGTATATTTTCATATATTTTTTGGATTTTGGTGAATCCCAAGAATTCTAGGCACCATCATGCCATTAAACCAGTAATTAAGATGGTAGATGAAATTAAGGTATAAAGTAGCAAGATGCCAATTGGTTTAGGTTACAAACCTAAATATTAAGTGTAGATATAATGCACAATAAACTAGAGAAAACTAGAGATAAAGTAATATAAAGATTCTATAGTGAGACTTGGAGCAGCCCTAGATGCCAAAAGTGAAGGATTGGGTAAAGAAACAAATTATGTTCCCTATGAGATTGGAATCAAAAGGTAAGGGGAATGAAATAGGAAAGAAATAGGTAGTATAAATTTAAAGTGATGCCAAGGTTACCATTAATAGCACACAAAGCTCAAGAGTTTAATATATATTCACCAACGTCATGACTATGAAAAGTGTGAACAAAAATTGAATGTTTTGGCAAGATAAACAAACTACACTTCAACACTAGCTAATTCAATATGGGAAAGAAATGCATGAGCTCTAACCCATAAAAATCATAAAACGACACTAAGAATTCATGTATAAAAGATAAAACCATAGTGAAAAAGAGGTAATAGCCAGTAGGAGTTAGCATCATCAAGGTTGATTTAAAGGCATTTGCAAAGATGTCATGTTAATAAATGTAGTTTTCAAAAGAGGTTTTGATTGGAGAGGACTTGAAATATTTCATGCACAACTACTAGATCAAGGAATATAGCCACCACACCATGAGTAATTTTTAATACCTAGTAAAAAATTGGGTGATATATATAGGGATAAAGACTGAAGTAAGTATGACACTATTTGATGTCTCTATTTGAGATAAATTGACAAACACCAGTGAAATTCAACTCTATGAGTTGTCATGTTTAAAAAATCTAGAATAACTTGTATAATTCCTCCTATCATGCATCAATGAGGACTGATTTTACTTTGTGAGGAGGTGCATGAGGTTATCAACTAGACTCATTAGGCAAATCACTTAACTCCTCGACTTTGGTACATACATAAACTAGATGATGGTGAATGATTTAAAAGTTGAAAGGGTAAAAAATTTCCTATGATAATACAAGGGAGGTTTCACATTCCAAATAAATTATATCAAGGACCCATGTATGAGGGAGTTTATACATTTAGTGAGTTTGAAATTATCTCCTAGCAGTCGATGGGTAGACATCACAAATACCTACCTATGTATTACCTACCACATGGCACAAGGGGTCAAATTTAACATTTATAAATTCATAGTGGAGGGTATAGTGAAGAATGTGATTGAATGCCACACAGTGTGGGAGATCTTCCAATGGGGGCTGATTTTGATTTTGATTGTCTTGGAGAAAATCAATGTGCTAGATTGTAACAAGGATAAACTTTGGGTCTTCCTGGTACACAAGGACTCCCTAACACTAAAATAAAAAATTCTCCTACCCCTAGCCTTCTCCCAAAAATATAAGACTTGTATAATGGGGTGGTGTGCCCAATACATCAAGGCATTCATAGAGGAATGGTACATTCCCAAGGAGCTCCCTTAAAGTCTATTTAGCATGGCAAATTTTACCATAACAAAACACTTTTATGTAGTTCACTTCTCACTCATGTATGGAAATGTATCTAACTAACTAAAGATCCCCTACACCTTCTCAACTATATACTTTTAGGACACACTATGAAGAATCCCCAATGCATAATAGTTATACATCTCGATAAATACCATGGATTTGGAATGAAGCTGATTGAGACACCAATACATGCGACTAGGGGAGAAAGCAAATAAGGATGAGGATGATGAATTTGATCGCATTGACATCCATCTCCTAAAAAAAGAGGTCATACTTGGGCACATCCACATGTTATACTATGAGATGAAGTTAAGGAAGAAGGGTGTGTGCCCCAAAAAGGATGATGACCTCCTTTTCCAAATTAGCAATGAAGGGAAGTTAGCACTCATAGTAGTGAAGAAATATCCCCAAAAGAAGATGAAGGAGATAATTGAGGAGATGTAAGAGTGCATTATATTTAATATCACCTATAATGATGAAGCTACCTCCTCTACACTAAATAAGAAGCATGTTGTCTTCATGCCAAGGATTACTTCACTCAAGCTAAGGAATAATAAAAAGAAGTCCAAGGGGCCAATAGTGATGCCTATGATAACCTTGGAAATGATGGAGGCACAAGAGGTGTGGGAGGAAACAAAGGTTAAAAATATTCATGAAGAGATGGAAGAGGAATAAGAGGAATAAGATGGAGGGAAGAAGGTATACATCATCCAAGAATAAGGAATAGGGGAAGTGTCCAATGATATATAAATTCATGAGTATCTCTAAGGTGGCACTACTATCATGCTTGGGGAAGTAGAAAATACATCAAACACCCCACCCATAAAACCCCCTACATGGCATCCACAAATTGAGCAGGAAAGGAGGTGCTAGTGGAAAGAAACAGCCTTAGAAAGGAACATGTTGACCATTTTTGCCCAACAAGCCAAAAATTGGACCCCTTCTTCCCCTGATGTTCTAGGTCATTTCATTTTTTAATTTTGCATGAATCTACCCATTTCTATGGACTCTGCAGGTCTAAATCTACAGACTCTACAGGTTTGAATCTACAGACTTTGTAGGTCTTCGGTTTCTACTGATTCTATAAATAAGTTTTTCTATAGACTCTGTAGGTTAGTCTTTTGGTGCATGAAGGATTAGTTTCAGAGAGTGTTGGGTCTTACAAGGCTTCTTTAGGCTCTTGTCTAAAGAAAATATGAGGAAGGTTGGTATCATTGAACCATTGAACTAGTTCAATGCCTTAGTTCAATTGGCCTTGATTCAATCGCTAGTTCAATGCCTTAGTTCAATCAGCCTTGGTTCATTGCTTGGTTTAATCACTTGGTTCAACCATTGGTTCAACATTTAAGTTTAAGTAGCTTCAGGTTCAATGTTTGGTTTAACCACTTGGTTCATCTCTTGGTTCAATCAGTGGGTTCAATGTTTGGTTTAATCACTCAATTCATCAGATGGTTTAAAGGGCTTGTTTTAAAAGGCTCAGTGTGCAGTGTTGAACTGTTGAACTGGTTCAACATTTGGTTCAAGCAAATGTTTCAAAGGCTTGGTTCAACAAAGGCTCGGTGCGCAGTGTTGAACCACTGAACCATTAAATTATTTTTAGTTCAATGGGTTGGTTCAATAGCTTGGTTCAAAGGGGCATCCCAAAGATGAAGGGAAAGTGCCCTTACGGAGGGTGGTTCTAGGTTCAAGAGCCCTTATGGAGGGTAGGAAGCATTTCAAAGGAAAGGAGATACAAAATTAAGTTTTCTTCAGACTTAATGTTGAAATGAATTCTTTCAGACTTTTTATTTGAAGGAATTCCTTCGAACTAAAAGCCCAAAGGAATTTAGAGTAAAGTGGCCAATTCTCATGGACTTTTTATCTGTGGGAAAAAGCTCGAAGCAAAAAACCCATGGTAAAAGCCCAAAAAAAAGACCTGACAGATTTTTGCCAAGAACGGTGACATGCTAAAAGCCATGAATTTTAAGGAGACAAACTAGCCATTGGGTATTCAATTTTAAGGTGACAACTGTGTGAACGTCAAATTTAACATAGTCAAATAGCCATTTGCTTTTGGATTAACTGAGCACCAACCATGAAAAGAGCCCAAGGAACTCAACAACCCACTAGAAGATCACCCTCGAGTGCTGAAGGAGAAAAAAGAGACAAAACTAGGATGAGATAAGGTGCATAAAGAGATAAAGTAGTTCAATTGGTAAAGAGGAGGTGAGTTATTTCTAGATGAGTGGTGCAGCCTATTTTCTCTAGTGGCATTTATGAGGGGACAAACAATATTTTATTTGCAAAAAAGAGGCATGACCATGTTTTTACATTAATGTGGGATGCCAAAGTCAAAGTAGGAGTTGACAATCAGGCGGCTTCCTCTTCCCAAGGTTTAGAATGCACATGGGCCGCTTGCAAAAAGAGCACCAAAATCTTTCCCAAGAAGCACCAAGTTCTCTTCCTCTTTCTATATATTTTAAAAATTCTCATTTGAGAAAGGGATCCACTCTCTTATCCTTAAGGCAAAACTCTAGCCAAAAATCTCTCAAGCTTGTAAGGTAGAGCTGCCAGATTTTACCTTGAATCAGGACTTAGCATTTTTACCTCCATCTAGACTTACACTTTAAAGTATATGTCTATTTTCTTCTTTTGTGTTAAGTCATTGTCTTTCATTCTTTTCACATATCGATTATTGCATGTCTAGTGCATTGTGAAGTCTTCTTTCTATAGGTCTACTAGAAGTGTCTACAGAAAGAATATAGGTGCATGTGAATAGCCTATCAAAGTGTGTCCCGAAACACCTTTGCTAGTTCCTTCCTCCATGTACTTTCATGGACCCCTAGCTGACTATTACATAAGATCTTCTAACTTCAGATGAAGTGTATGTGCACTTCATTTTAGTGAAAAGTGTATATTCAGGCTAGGTGGGTCAACCTTTTCTAGTGTATCACCTTTTCATTTTTTAGGCTTAGGTTCTATTTTTTTAGCATCTCTCTCTCCCTTTTCATCCCCCCTTTTTTTCATTTTACTTGTTAGCAATAGGAGAAAATAAGGCCTAAAAGATACATCAGAGGGAGTTATCCCTTATCTAGAGACTCTCCCCTTTAGCTTCACTATTCCCATAGGTGAGAGGGGAGTTCCATTATTTCGTGTGGAAGACAGGAGCTCAGCCTCCTACCCCAAGTGCAATCAACTATGTCAACAATTTTTGGCATGCCCAATGGGAACAACTAGGACAAGTTTTGTCTAAAGAGTTGAAGATTTTTTGGTGTGTTCTTCAACTAACCAGCCTTTGGAGGCTTTTACATCAACACCAATGGTGACTCTGACTTAAATCAACTAGTTAAGTAGTTTTGGTACCATACCATCAAGAAATAGTATTTTGGTATGTATGATCCCATTGTTTAGAGCCATGGACCCTATTTGCCTTGGCCAGCATGGCTATGATCCTTACCAACCTTATGTTGATCCTTATTAGGCCCAATATGACAGGTCTTAGCCCTATCATGAGCTATATCAGCCTTATGCCCAGTCTTCTCAATGTGTCACTTCTCCTACTCAACCCAGTCTCTTTGCTAATAAACCCATTTCCACCTTTAAGCAAGCACTATTAGGATACAAATGTTATGTGATAGATCTTGACACTACGAGGGGATGTGGCCAAGAAATTATTGATCATGTCATCCATCAATTGATAAATTCATTGGATGAGGTTAAGAGTGAATGGACTCCTATTGAAAGAGCCAACTAGAAAAGGCTTACAAGAAAGATGCTAGATGTGAGTGGTATGATTGCATCTTTGGAAGAGAAGCTAAGTATTTATGAGAGGCAGCCTTACCAAGTCTATCAACCTACATACTCACTGCCCCAAGTATCATATCAATCATATATAGCCCTTGCTTATGATCCAAGTCAAGCCTATCAAAGTCCTTTCCCCAATCATGTTGAGGAGAGTTCCAAAATAGTAAATCTTATGTTTAAGGCTAATCTTGATAGATCAATCAAATTGTCAAATCTTCAAATGCATTAGTCTATTTTGGCAGTAAGGGAAGTGGAATATAAACCCTCACTACCCTCTCACATTATGGTTGCATCACCCCAAAAGGAGATGCCCAGTCTAAATATCTTGATCTGGAATAAAGTGGTTGAGTCATGGAAAAACAAGGAAGAGAAAGACATTATCCAAGAGTATGAGGTATAAAATGAGGTTAGTCCTTTTCAAGTCCCTCTCACCCTTCCTCAAGAAGCTTCTTACATTTCATGGCAACCTTCATGTACTCCCCATCTCTATAATGACTCCTATGAGCTCTAAGAGGTATAAAATGAGGATAATCTAGCTAAGTAGATTGAGGAGTTATAAGCTAAGATGAGACTACTTGGAGAAAGATAGATGGAGTTTTTAGACCTTGTAGAGGACCCAATGCCAAAAGACACCCCTTCTACCAATCTACAAGCTAATTTCAATATTGATGAAGCGTTGGTAAAGTGGAGGGACAAAAATTAGGAAATTTTGGCCCAAGGTTTGCCCCCTCCTATTCTAGAGAAAACTCCTTGTGTGCCAAATCCTTTCAATTAGATGACACTTGGTCATTTTGACTCATCTGATGCATTAATCGATCCTACCTCTAACCTTGTATGCCGAGCTTTTCAACATGCCCCTTTTTAGATAGGTCTTCTTATACATGAGCAAACCCTCCCAAATCTTCCCCAACCTCCTCAAGTCTTTCAACATGATCTCCAAATTCCAAGCTAGAAGAAGGAACATTATGAAACAACTCAGGACCTTGAAGAGGATAAAGTTACTGCCTATTCACAAGAGCAAGATTCCAATCCCAAGATCATGAGTTAGAAGCAAATAGTGAATCTTGGGGTAGAAAGGAAGAGGAGGAGAAAGGTTTTGCTCAAAACCTTGAAGAAGATGAGGTTGTTCCTACTCCCGATGATGATTGTGACTTCTAGGAAAGGCTCTTCTAGGAAGATATAGATAGGCAGATTGTAGAGTTGGAGTCTAGAGCAAGTCTCCTCAGTGGACGTGTGATGGACATTTTAGACCAAATAGTATATTCCATGTCTAAATACACTCCATCCACACACCTCCAAGAAAGCTATCAAGCTTTACATGATATAGATTATGCTTAGTTTATGACGGACCAGGGAGACTTCATGAGTATGGATGAGGAGGAGATCACCATTAATATCATGGAAGAGCATGGACAATCTCTTTTTCATTTTTTGAGTGATTCATTTGAAGTCATTGGGGTAGGTTACACTATTCTTCAAGGAGGCTATGAGCTAGATAAGAGTGAAGAAGGTAGCATTGGGACTCAAATAAGTTTGCAAAGGGGCTGTAGGTTTTCAAATTTACCCCTTCAAGAGGTTAGTGAATCTAAAGATACCTTCTTTGAAATCATCAAGGATGATGGTCATACCATGGAACCTAAGCATGAGGCAAAAGAGAACAAGATAGTCAATGATGCATATCAAGGGGCTTATGGTGATGAGCTGGCAATAATTGATTTCTTAATGAGATAAACTAGCATGAAGAACCAATAGGAGGTAAGCTTAAAAAAATAAATAGAGTATGTATACATTGGAAGCATGTTTGAATCTAATCCACTTGGGTAGAAGCCAACTCAGGTGGCAGGCAAGAGGAGTAGGTCACCATCTCTCCATTTCATTTAGCCACTTGTCTAGCACCATAAGTTTCCTTGCCAGGGAGGGGACTTAAGAAGTTTTCCCTTTGACCTAGGAGGGAAGTTGATGTACTTAGTTAGTTGTATATAGTAGTTTGTTTTTAGTTTTCTTTCCCTCTTTCCCTAAGTGCAGTTTGCACAGGTAGTGTTTTTAGCCTTGTGTGTGTTTTCCTTTGTGTATGGGGTAAAAGATTCATGTTTGATTCTTGTATCTTTGGGGCTATTGATAACCTTTCTTCAAAGCTGCATTATAACTCCATGCCCAATGGACTACAAGGCAACTAGTCTCTAAGCATAGTAGGCATGCTTCCTTTGAGAGTCACCAATTTGTTGACCATTTTTGCCCAACATGCCAAAAATCAATCCCCTTCTTCCCCTGATGTTATAGGCCATTTCATTTTTTAATTTTGCATGAATCTACCCATTTTTATGGACTCTGCAGGTCTAAATCTAGACTTTATAGGTCTAAATCTATGAACTCTATAGGTCTTGGGTTTTTACTGATTCTATAAAGAAGTTTTTCTATGGACTCTTCAGGTTAGTCTTTTGGCACATGAAGGATCAATTTCCAAGAGTGCTAGGTTTTACAAGGCTTCTTTAGGCTATTGTCTAAAGAAAATCATGAGGAAGGTTGGCATCATTAAAACATTAAACTAGTTCAATGCCTTGGTTCAATCGCCAGTTTAATGCCTTCGTTCAATCAGCCTTGGTTCATCACTTGGTTAAATCACCTGGTTCCACCATTGGTTCAATGTTTATGTTCAAGCAGCTTTAGGTTCAACATTCAGTTTAACCACTTGGTTCATCACTTGGTTCAATCAGTGGATTCAATGTTTGGTTCAATCATTTGATTCATCAAATGATTCAAAGGGATTGTTTGAAAAGGCTCAATGTATAGTGTTGAACTATCTAACTAGTTTAATGTTTGGTTCAAGTGAATAGTTCAAAGGCTTGGTTCAATAAAGGCTCAGAACGCAATGTTGAACTATTGAACCATTAAACTATTGATCTAATTTTGGTTTAATGGTTTGGTTCAATGGCTTGGTTTAAGGGGGCATCCCAAAGTCGAAGGGTAAGTGCCCTTGTGGAGGGAAGTTCTAGGTTCAAGAGCCCTTGCAGAGGGAAAGAAGCATTTCAAAGGAAAGGAGCCGCAAAGATAAGTTTTCTTTAAAATTAGAGTTGAAACAAATTCTTTCAGACTTTTTGTTCAAAGGAATTCCTTCGAACAAAAAGCTCAAAGGAATTTGGAGGAAAGTGGCCAATTCTTGTGGACTTTTTATCATCGAGAAAAAGCCCAAAGCAAAAAACTTGTGGGAAAAGCCCACAAAAAAGACCCAGTGGATTTTTTCCAAGAATGGTGACGTCTTAAAAGCCATCAATTTTAAGGAGATGGACTAACCATTGGGTATTCAATTTTAGGGTGATGGCTGCGTGAAAGTCAAATATAACATAGTCAAATAGCCATTTGCTTTTGGATTGCCTAAGTGCCAACCATGAAAAGAGCCCCAAGAATGCAGCAACCCAGTAGAAGATCACCCCTGAGGGCTAAAGGAGTAAAAAGAGACAAAACCAAGATGAGACAAGGTGCATGAAGAGATAAAGTAGTTCAATCGGTAAAGAAGAGGTGAGTTATTACTAGATGAGTGGCATGGCCTATTTTCTCTAGTGGCATTTATGAGGGGACAAACAATAGCCTATTTTTAGAAAAGAGGCATGGACATGTTTTTACATTAATGTGGGATGCCAAAGTCAAAGTAGGAGCTAACAATCAAATAGCTTCCTCTTCCCAAGGTTCAAAATGCACATGGGCCGCTTGTGAAAAGAGCACCAAAATCTTTCCCAAGAAATGCCAAGTTCTCTTCATCTTTCTATATATTGTAAAAATTCTCATTTGAGAAAGGGATCCACTCTCTTCGCCTTAAGGCAAAACTCTGCCCAACAATCTCTCAAGCTTGTAAGGCAGAGCTACTAGATTTTACCTTGAATCAGGACTTAGCATTTTTACCTCCATCTAGACTTACACTTTACAGTATATGTTTGTTTTCTTCTTTTGTGTTAAGTCATTGTCTTTCATGTTTTTCATAGATCAATTACAACATGTCCAGTGCATTGTGAAGTCTCCTTTTTGCAGGTCTACCAAAAGTGTTTATAGAAAGAATATAGGTGCCTATGTATAGGTTGTTAAACTGTGTCCTAGAAGACCTTTGCTAGTTCCTTCCTCCCTATACTTCCACAGACCCCTAGCTAAATATTGAAAAAGAGCTTTTAACATCAGATGAAGTGTATGGGTGCTTCTTTTTAGTGAAAAGTGTATATTTGGGTTGGGTGGGTCAACCTTTCTTGGTGTATCACCTTTTCATTTTTTAGGCTTAGTTTTTATTTTTTCACCATCTCTCACTCCCTTTTCATCCCCCACTTTTTTTCATTTTATTTGTTATCAGTAGGAGAAATAAGGCCTAAACGATATATCAGAGGGAGCTAACCCTTATCTAGAGACTCTCCCCTCTAGCTTCATTGGTCCCATAGGTGAGAGGGGAGTTTCCATTATTGTGTGTGGAAGGTAGGAGCTCAGCCTCCTACCTCAGGTGCAATCCACTGGGTCAATAGAACATATAGAGGAAATTCTAGAGCTATATCATAAAAGAGAGGACACAAAGGCTAAGGTCATGACACCAAAGGAAATTGTGTAAGTAGAGGATAAGGAGATAAAGTTTGAGGAGGAAAAGATGGCTGAAATAATAAAGAAGATAAAGGTGGAGATAAATAAGGTCCAAAAATAAAGGGACAAGAGAGAGGAGGAAGAAGAAAGGGTTATTTCAAGAATAGAACCCATGAAGGAGAAAGTAACATAGGCACCTACCACCCCCACCAGCATAGTAGAAGAAGCCACACCACAGGTGCACCCAAGTAGTGAATGGGTACCTAGAGACAAGGAAGGTGATATTGACACTTTAAAAGACTAAATGAAGAGTGAAATAGAAACCCAATAGACATAGAAGGGAAAATTTGGTGCTGATGAAGAAGAAGAAAAAGATGAAGGGGACAAGATTGAGGAAGAAACCCTATTAGAGAAAGAATATATATTAGAGGAGATCACTATGGAAAGAACTAACTCCGAAGAGGAAGAATAGATGGAGCTCACCATCACTAAATTAGAGGATGTCAAGCCAAGCCTATGAGAGAAGGTGTAAAAGGGGTTCACTAATGAGGACTATTACATGATGGAGTACATGCCCTCTAGATATGCCATGATAAGGATGCACTAGTAATTACACTTTGCCATAAATTTCTATATTGATGAGCCTCATTTTGAGGTGATGTAAAAGGAAATCCAAAGCACAAATCAACTAGAGGAAGGGCATGATTCATGAATAATTAACCCCCTATAATGAATCCAATAAGGTTAACAAATTCCCTCATTTGAATAGCCTCTAAGGTAGAATTAAAGAACATTATTAATGATGTTAGAGGCTTAAGTTGGAAGAAGATCATGTTAGAGATAGAGGAGGAGATCAAGGCCATGAAATTAAAGTTTTAAAAAATGGCCAAGCACATACAAGAATCTAAGCCATCCCTCTTAGATGGTATGGACAATTCAATTTTTTTTGAAGTTGATAAGGTGTGTGCACTAGTGGAGAATATTCTCCAAATTGTGAAGGTATAATCAGTGTCAGAATAAGATGAGGACCCTTTCACTACCATAAATCAAGATATTTCTAGAAATCTTGAAGAGGTGGAAGACCTATTCAGAAATCTCAAAGAGGGCATAAAAACATCCTATGTAATCTTTTGTAACTTCTTCACCTAGGTGTTAATCATAGATGTGTGCCTCAAAAAGATAAAAAGGGAGAAAGACATGATGACGGCATGCATATACTAGGATCAAGGCTAAATACACATATATTATGGCTTAGGTTAATACTTTTAGTTCCTAAATAAAGACCCAAGATCAAGACCTATAATAACTCTTATGTTCCTTGTAAACAAAGGCCTACGAATAAGGAGTGATTCTATATGGAGGCATAAAAAAGGAAAAGGAAGGGATAGAGGAATTTAAAAAATAATTGGATAAAATTGATGTGCTTACCCTCATCACCACCTCCACTAAGATAGATGGTGCCATAGAAGAAATCAAACTCATTATCCAAGGTTTTTAGGACTTTAGAACAAAACTAAAGGATCGCACTCCCAAGTTTTGCATACCACAAGCACTAGGAGACTAGTCCAAGGGTAGACTAATAATTTTTTATGGAGTAATATTTGGACCTAAATCCATCTAAGTATATTATCTCCACTAACATAGTAGACACTTGGGTTTGAGGCAATCACTTGGTTTGATTATTATTTTGTCATCTTATGGTGCCAACTAGTAGGTGACTAACTGACTCTATTCTTACTTAATCATCATCAAGAATATGTAACATATAAAAATCATGGCTCAATGGATGTATCATAGTGGAGATGGAATAAATATTACATCCAGTGCCAACTCAACAACTAGCATGCTCCATTCACCATGGAACTACAATGCTTTGAAACACTATAAAGTTGAGTTGATTGGTTCCAAATGCTATGTTTTCCATTAAATATTATATTTTAGTTTGTAATTTATTTGAGGATCCCCATTTTAGTTCCCAAGAATTCCTATGAGCCTCTATGATCTGACCAACATTTTAGGTGACAATTTGGGTAACGGTTATACCCCAATTGGTGGTAGAACTTTTGGGAGCCATAACTTTTGCACCATATCTCCATTTGACTTCCCTATTTGAACCAATGGAAATATAAGAATTAGGGTAATGCCATGAGATGGAAATTATCTCTACTCATTGGGTTTTGAAACATTAAAACCAAATCTACGTTCCGCATATTTTATTTTTAGTAGTGTAGTCTAAAAATAGTAAGTTTCTAAAAATACTAATTCCTTGAATTCTGTATTGTTATCAATTATGGAAGTCAAACCACTTAATCTCCCTTAATATTCATGACCTTCCACATCCTCTTAAAACCTTCAAAGTTTTTATAAATGAAGATATACCCTAAAAAGGAAATCAAACATCTCTTTATAGAGATAGGCATAGGTTGTATCTACAGTTTTGAGAAATAAAATATCTCTTCTCAGAGACAACATTATTACAATTGTGTTTCTCTTGTTTCTTGAATTATATTTCAACCAAATCTTCTAAGTTTTGGATCACTCTAGCCTTTTTGTAAATATCTTCATAGTTTTTATTGATATATAAATTGCATTTTAACTTTATTAATGATGGATGGTGTTACATATAATGAGTGTTAATTATGTTTACATGGTTATGACTATAAGACTAAAATCAGAATGGTTTATGTAATTTATTTAATAGATTGAATGCTCATATTGATATTATATGTGTTTTATTTCCTTAATCTTTCATTCTATCTCATTCATGACATTTATGTAGTGGTCGATGACATCAATATCCTATATAGAAATACTCTAAGTATGGATCATCCCTATGCCTCTTTATGATACTTATGTTAAATAATGATCCTAAGCTTATGTCATTCACCCCAAATACTCCATTGAAATCCCCTTAGTTCTGAACTAATTCTAAGTTAAGGAAACCATAGGCTTATGATCATGAAGCTATAAAACCACTTCATATAGGATTACACCTAATAAATAGTCAGATCCTCCCCATAATGGCTTGTACCCATGAATTTACCATTGTCATTGTACTAACCAAAGTCCCTAGAAGATAGACTTATACCATGGCACAACTAGCCCAACATGGGCCTCGATCCTTTCTCCACTATGCTTT